>JADLZL010007395.1:0-161875 GCA_015844335.1 Chrysopogon serrulatus
ACCCCCTTTGTTTGGTGCTCATGTTCCAATATGACCTGGCTCATACGTGCATTTGTTTGTTTCGTTGCCTGGAGCCTGGCTAAGGGCCAACTAACTCCAACTACCAAACTGAGATTCTGTTTGGCTGTTGGAGAGGCCGGCCTGGCCAGTGAATGGAATATGTTTGAATTGCACAGCTAGCATACACAACTCCAACTAATATTGATGCTGTTTCAATTAATCAAGGCAATTACTTACATTAATAAAAAGGGACCTCTGACATATTTGCACTCATAAAATAAGAATCATTGCTGGGCTTAAGTTAAATTACAATCATTAATAGTTCAAACAAGGTTAACAGATGACGACGGTGCACTGAAATTTTAATACAACAAAAAATGCATGGTTCAAAAGTAGTTAACCCAGCTCATCCAGCACTAGTAATGTCATCATTTGCCTACCTTATGAACTGAGCATTCTGTCCATGCTCAATCTCAACCCAAAAGCGCACAAATTACCAAGACAAGTGCAAGAATGAGTACATTTTTCCAAGGCACATATGTTTCACAAATAGGGACGATGGACATGTGTTGAAGGACCAGGGATATCTTGTAAGCTTTGTATAGGAGTGGATACTCCCATTTAGGCATTGAAATCTTTTGCAGCCTTATTCTCATCATCATACTTGACAAACACAGCATTTGAAAAACCCGTAACTTGCCGGACTCGACTCAGCCAGTTTAATAAATACCAGGTTTCTTGCCTCTAAAAACAACATAGCAAGAACTCATTCCCTGTGCAAAAAACACATAAAAGGGTTGCCTCAGTCAGCCTAAATCAGTGAAATAGGTCATCAGTGTGGCATCGAAGATCTGCGGTTATGCTGGACACAAATCGAGGATCCCAGATGCCCCACTAATGTACCATTTCAGATAGAAAGTAATTGAAACACTAGACATCATAGGCATGCATTTCCATCTTTGGCCCACAGTAAAGTTATCAACCAATTCAAAATACTTTGCACGCCTCAGTCGACTATTGCAGCATGCTGTTAGTGTCCATGTCTGAGGCAATGTAGGTACCTCACAACTGCAAACTAACAGGCAACACCACAACAGATAATCTGACATCATAGGCTATAATTGAAATGGATATTGGCCTCAGATTATATTCGGGTGCTATGAATCACAATTGGTATCACCGGTGGCTGCCCGAGTAAAAGAAATCAAGGAAATACAAAGCAACTACACAGATTTCAAACAACCAATCCAACGTAAGACGCCAGATGACAAACAAGGATGCAAAAAAAAAAAACCAATCGACGACATGGCAGCCACCTCTTTCATTTTTTTTTGTTTGCATCACGGGCCCCTTCAATAACCGACAATGAGTGCACCAAAATAGTTCAAGATAAATTTAAACAGGAATATAAGTAATGAATACAGTACATTACAAATATAAGTTCTGCCCAACAGTTCAGGGTCAAATTTGCTAACTGCCAACTGAAGTTAACTATAACCAGCCACACTCCAACTATAGAAACCCAACCAGCCCAGGTATGAATTAGCATCCTACCCTGCACAAAAACTACAACTCAGTGTTGTCAAAAGGTCAGAGAGTGGGTGAGGGAGGTGGAGGCACTATACTTCTCAACTGTCATCCCCCTCTTTGCCCATGCATAAGTAGAATATGCACAGCTACAGGTCAAAGTTCTTGGCTAGGAAGGTCCTAAGCCAAAGAGCCCTGTGGTTGTCACTCATATTCACAAAACCCCTGCCTTGGGCCTTGTTGTCCAGCAGGAAGGTGTAGGCTACTATGAGTGCCTCCTCACTGAAACCAGGCATCTCCATAACAGCCAGGTAAAGGTTACCATCTACATGGGCTGGTCCTGTCTCTCTAAGTGCATTTGCAACGTTGTTCACAGCATCAGACATATTGGTGAGCATAAGGATCTCATCCTCACTGAAGTGTCCTCTCTTCCTCTTTCCTACCACAGTAGAAGACAGCAGCTCAGTTGCACTTTGGGGGACCTTGGTGCCCTGTGCCACATCAGTGTGGCTCTTCTCAGCACCCACATTGCCTGTCACAGGGCCCTCAGCCTTAGCATCTGTGCTATCAGCCTGGTTGACACCTAAGGGTTCACCACTCCCAAGTGCAAACCTACCAGTAGCCATTGCATGGCCAAAAATGGCCTCCATCTCAGTGTAGAATCTAATAGGGCAGTTTAGGAACTCTGCATCCTTTGGGTGATCCTGCAGTTGGGCAGTTTAGTTAAATATATGGGTTAACACAACACAAGACTTAGGTTATGTACATGAGTGCCAATAGTGCTACCTTGCAGTGCCCAAGGTAGTGATCCTGCTCAAGCATAATAGCATTTGTGTCACTGTCCCAAAGAGCTCCACTAAGGTCTTTCAGCTTACAAACCCTAGCCCACTTCTGCCTCCATTTTCTAAGGTGGTTGTAAACCTGTGTAGGGCTAACAACCTCCCCACAGTATTCCTTCAGGCACTTAGCAACATAGTTCACATCCTTGTCCTTGAAGACCTTATCAGGCCTGCTGCCATCAGTCAAAACCTGAGCCATCCTCCTAAGAACAAACCCAGAGGTGTTGTTGTTCCACCTCATGGGTCTACCACCACCTCCAGCACCCCCACCAGCAGCACCAGCCCCTCCAGCACCCCCACCAGCAGCACCAGCCCCTCCAGCACCACCAGCCTGAGCACCACCACCAACACCAGCTCCTGCTGGTACAGCAGCACCAATACCACCACCAACCAAGCCATTCAGTTGGCTAGCAGCAGGCACAAACCCACCCTCAGCAACTGGAACCTCAACAGGAAGTGAAGACATCCTATTTGTGTAGCCAACATACCATAACAACAATAAATTACATGAACACACAATGCATCAACAAATTAAGCAAAGCAGTTCACAAAGAATAACAATAAAACCCAGAAAACTGACAACTGACAATAAAAAAGGTCTCAGCCATGTCCACAAAGTTATTACAATACCACCATTAAACCATGAGTACCATAACAGGGTAATGAAACTACATAAAAGAACATTGCTGCAGCATCAGATTCTAGAAGTGCCCCTACTGTCCCACATAGCTTGACAGATTGCATCCCTCTTGTTGGCCATGTCATTGGCCTCTTGGGACTGGGTCTCATTGACAGGAGTGGGGTCAATCAGGTACACTACCAACAAAGTGCTCCTCAGATGGCACCACTTCATCAATACCAAATCCTAGGATCCAGTTGTGTAGAATGCAGCAGGCCAAGACCAGCTTCACTTGGCTCTTGTATGGGTGGAAGGGCTTGTTGTCTACTATACGAAAACAGTTCTTCAAAGCACCTAAGGCCCTCTCCACTGTCACCCTAAGTGAAGAGTGCCTTAGGTTGAAAAGCTCCCTTGCATTGGTAGGCAGGTTCCTGCTCCCATACTCAGATAAGTGGTACCTGACCCCCCTGTAAGGGGGTAGGAAACCATTGCGGCATGCATAACCAGCATCTACCAGGTAGAATTTACCTACAAGTGCAGATCTAAGGTGAGTGTGTGGGCTGGTCAACCCAAAAGGTGCATGTGTTCAGTTGATCAAGTTACCTTGTGGAACAAGTGAACCCGTCGTCCCTCTCTATTGCATCAGCTAGAATAAGGGCATCATGGGCAGAGCCCTCCCAGCCAGCAAGGACATAGGTGAACTTCAGATCAAAGTCCACTGCAGCCATGACATTTTGTGTGGGGTTTGATTTCCTACCCCTGAAGGCCTGTTGCATGTGTCTTGGGACCCTAGCCAAGACATGGGTGCCATCAATGGCACCAATGCAGTCCTAAAAATGGGTTGTCAGATAAATGCATCTGGTGGTTATGGACAATTTAGGGACTGTACACATATAAATACAACAAATTCCTGCATGAATGGATTCCATCTATGGCTGCCAAGTATCTTTGGGTGGGTGGCACTGCTAGGAGGCTTGATCAATTCACTCCTCAGCTCACCAACAGCATACAAGACTTGATGGAAGTGTCTATGCACTGTCTCTATGGATCTCCTAAATGATTGGTGGACAACTCTAAACCTTTGGTTGTGGCCAACCACATGAAGGAACATTGCAACTTGCTCCTCTACTGACACACCTTCTCTCTCAGTAACAAGGCTTCTTTGTCTAAAAAGACTGCACAAACCATAAAATGGTGCCCTAGTCATTCTAACCATGGCCAAGCACTCAGCATCAGTGGAGTTATAGATGAGGTTGAGGGTCTGCTGCCTGTGCATCTCTGCCTCACACTTAAGTGACAGTAGCAGTGGATCAGGTTCAGTGGGAGGTTCAGGGCTTTTCCTTTTCAGCCTACTACTAACAAATGCCAACATAACTACGACCATAGCACCAGCTTGTTTAGCCATCAGCTGAGGACTGTCAGAGGGATCCATCTACATGCATACAACAATGTATCAACAATATAGCATCACAAACCCTGTCTGGCCTCTCAATGGTTACAGGTGGTTTTAAAACATTTACTAGGCACGGCTGCATTTGCTAAATGCCACCCAAATGCCTTGGACAACATCATCGACCAATTAAAAATACCACAATACAAAAAGCCAGACATCATACAATGAAACTGTAAGTCCAGAAATAGCATTTGCATCACAACTGAATCCATGTGCAGAGGTAAAATAATAAAGAACAACGATAATTAAACATGAGACAGACATAACAACATAAAACAAATATTAATAGCAGCTCTGGAACATAAATAAACTGCAACCCTAAGAATAATAATGCAAAACACGGGTAGTAATAGCAGATCTGGAACAAAGGCACCATAGCAAGTAAGGGAGGCAAGCTTAACATCATCAACAACAAGACAAATAGAGGGGGGGGTTTCGTTAAAAAATGTCACCTCGTTTCCGTCGGAGGAGGAAAGAGGGGCGAGGTAGGAGGAAGACGAAGAGGAGGTGACGACGACGAAGTAGATCTGGACGAAGACGACGCAGAACCGGAAGGAGAGACCGCAGATCCGCCAGCCACAGCACCACCCGCAGCAGGACTAGCAGACGGTTGAAGAAGACGAAGGCCTGCACGGAGTGCCCGCGGTGGATCTAAGCGGCGAGCGGCGGCAGCTCCAAGGCGGGGGAACGGAGACGAAGCCCGCCGGGGAACGGACACCACCTCAACACCACCGCAGGTCTCTCACGCGCAAAGAGCAGGAATGCCAAGGAAGGAGAAGGAGGACAGGGGCCTTGCTTTATAGCTGGAGATTTTCGGCGGCGGGAAGAGGGCGCGCGGAGCTTTCACCTTCCCGCGCGAGCCCGCGCGAGACACCACCCGCAGCGCCAAATCGCCCCAAAATCGTCCGCCTTGCGCCGCTCTCAGCCGCGCCCCCAAAAAACGAACCCTAGCTTCGTTTCCCCGCAGCCAGGCGGAGGAGGGGGGTTTGCATCGCCGGGGCCGGGCTGTATAGCGGGCCAAGGGAGACAAACACGGGAGTTGCAGCCCAAGAGCGCAGCCGGGCTACCGGGCCACGCTCCCAAACACGCCCTTAGAGGCTCAACTTCGCCGGGCCCTGCCATCCGCGTGCTGGCAGGTTGGCCCTGCCGGTTTTCCGCCGTCCAAGGTGAGCTTTATGTCCTCGAGGCCGATCCCGCTGCACGGGTTGGTCGCGCTGCAGTCGAACTTCACCGCCACCTTCGTTGCCGACGTCCCCTGGATGTCCGTGTACCTCACGTCGCTGATCTTCACGGCCGAGCTCTGCACCGCGCACGCAAGCGAAACAAAATTCTAAGCAGCTACACGAGCTAGCCATGCCTGCGAGAACCTGTCTGTGCTGCACGCGCGAACCTGATGTGGGCAGCCCTTGCCGCCGTGGTTGGGGCAGTAGCTCTGGTCGATGATGATGGGGTTGCGCACGTCGCGCATTAATTAGCGCGTGCTCGAAGACGACGCCGCGCACGTACGCGCCCTCCACCTTGGCCCGTGCCCACGTCTTGATCCGCAGCCCGTTCTCGGTGCCGACGAAGGCTACCCCGGTCACCGTCACGTTCTCCACGCCGCTCTCCTCGCTCTCCTTCCTCAGGCTCCCTATGCTGGACGCCACGCCAGACCCGAACCATCATCACACAAGTGACGACGACGACAGTGTGTGCTGTGTGTGCGAAGAGTGTGCTCAGTCAGTCCACTAACTATCTAGGCACCTTATGCCATGGCCCGGGCCGCAGCTGACGTGCTCGACGCGCAGGTTGGTGGTGCCGGGGCCGACGGAGACGCAGTCGTCCCCGGTCTGGATGCTGGTCCGGGTGACCGTGACCTGGGACGAGGCCTGCACGTGGATCCCGTCCGTGTTGGGGCTGCTTCCCGGCGCGACGATCTGCACGTCCTGCACTGTGACGCCCTCGCAGCCGTCGATCACGACGTGGTACAGCTCGCTGTCCACCGAGGTCAGGCCGCTGATCACCACGTCCCTCGAGTTCAGCACCTTCAGCGACTGGCGACGCACCAAGTCGATCAAGAGGAGAACACTTTATATTTGGGGTCTCATGCATGTTTTGCATTTCAGAAGAAAAAAGAATACTCCAAAGATGCATGTGATGTGCTATGGCAACTACTCACTGTTGCTCCGCTGGGGCAGCCGCCGTGGCCGGCACCGGCAGCCTTGCACGCCCACAGCGCCTCGCCGCGGCCGTCGACGGTGCCGCCCGACACGGTGAGGCCGTGGTCGAACACGATCCAGACGTCGTCGTCCCCGCCGCGGCCGCCGCGGCTGGTGTAGCCTGATGGCGCAACAAGCGTGCCATCGACCTGAAGCGTCACCCTGCTGGAGCGGCATGGGCCAGTGAAGGCCGCACGGCTGAGCAGGAAGCGCCCGTTCGGCACGTACACGGTCGCCGGCTCCCGCGACCGGCAAGCTGGCGGAGGACCAGGCACTGGCGAACGCGGCGGACGAGTCCGTCCGGCCGTCAGGCTTGGCTCCGAAACCGGCGACATTGTACGCCGCTTCAGCTGCTGCACCTGACAAAAAGTAGCAAAAGAGCAGCAGCACCGCTAGGGAATAAGCGTTGAAGCGAGCCATGACGATGATGCATCAAACACGTCGACGTTCTTGTTGCAGTCCTACTCCTACTGGTGAGCAGTTTCCTTCATCTATTGTCCTTGATTTATAGCGCAGATCGACCTCATCGTGTGAATGAGCTGAGGATGGGGATGAGGTACGTGCGACGCAAGTGCTTGCAAGATTTGTGGCGAGATTGCAGAAACCAAGTCCAAAATTGCAGACGCCGCTCTGCCCACTGGCCGACTAGCTAGCAAGAGCGGCACGTGACACGATATGTAGCTGCTTGTTGCATGCAGTTCGGTGATACAGCGCTCGCGCTCGGCAACAACGAGCTGGTCAGCAGATTGCTTAAGCGGCGCAGTTTCTTCCGTAGGAGTACTCCTACATCATAATTTGAGCTTGACCCCTGATGCCTGACGGATACGTAGCTGCGTCCTTCAAGAGAAATGGCGCATGGGACTGGGAGGCACCGCGCTACGAGTCCCCAACTACCTTGGCCTTGTCGTTGCACGGCGGAGACAATCAGCACAAAACCGGGTGAATTCTTTTATGAAAACTTGTACCCACGTCGCGTCTGGAAATGTTCTGATCGAGTGTATAGTTACCGTGCGTCAGAGAAGCTGGAGCCGATGAAATCAGAAAAACTGGCTCCACCGGCTCTACGAGAGGATAGAGAGAAGAGAGAATAAAAGGATCATGTGAACAGTGTCACATTATCGCTACGGTATCAGAATAGTGCACATGTCAGGTAGAGAGAACCGAAGCTACCAAATCTATAGCAAAGAGGCCCTGAGTTGACCAGCGATCACGCCTTGAGCATTGTTAATTTTGTATCACTGCAGCTTATGGAGAAGCAACAGTATCCTGAAACAACAAGCAAGAACAGGAAGCTCCATGCTCCTTGTGAAGCCATAAACCCTGACTGGCGTTGGCCAGTGCCCAGTCCCATGACTAATGGTATGAATTGCCTCACGGATTCCAGCAAGTAAACCTCAGTCATCCGGGTCCCTCAACTAAAGAAATATATATATATTTTTTTGGATCCTAAACTTGTTTCCAGGTGTCATCTAGAGCCCCTAAGAGCATCATCACTTCATTAGTAGTAGTAGTAGTAGTAGATCTGGCAGCATCAAAGCTAGCGACGGTGGACATGAGAAAGAGAGACAGAGACGCAAGTAGAGTCCACGAGTCCGTGGTTAGCAAACCGAAGAAACAGAAAAGTAGACAACGCTCCCCCTACCGCGCACATGGAATGAGGTATTCATCTAATTTTAGGGGCTTGTATGGGCCTTACTAGAGTGGGATTTTTTTCTCGAACACCCATAAATAGGATGGGAGCTTTGCTAGCTTAGGAAATGGCATTTCGAATCCCTAAACTTGATTCTAGGTATCATCCGTAGCCCACTCTCTACACTAATGTGACAATGAGGATGTTGATTGTGAATTGATGTGGACTAACATAAGGGTCCACCTCCCCTTTCCTCCTCTAACGATGTATGAGAGTCGATTTTCTATTGCTGCCACTGGACTACTACACCGCGGAGCAAGGGCATGGATAGGAAGGACTGCATGATGGCAAGGAAGAAAAAGAGGGGTGCCAAGCACGATGGGTAGGCGATGACACGAGACAAAGAAAAACGAGACAAAGAAAAAAGAGGGGTGCCCCGCCGCGTTCATGCTCATCGGCCCCGTACTTGGTCACCACCTGCAAGCATGTGGCGTCTAGGTCTAGCCTCGTCGACCTCCACAACGATGCCATCGCTAGCGAGCTCGTGGCTAGAGGGGCAGGCCGAGACGACGGAGTGGCCACATAGCCGGGCTGTAGGAGGAGAGTTGGCAGCATAGTTTGTGGTGGAGGCGTTGGGAAATGGACGCCACACATTTGGCGTAGAAAACTGTGGTGAGATATTCTCTGGACTCTAGCGAGACTTACTTTAATCATAAACCAAACACCTGCCTGCTAAGCAAACGCGACGAGCCTAATTTTAGACGTGGCAAATTGTGGCGGGCAACCAAACAAGCCATATTCACCTCGCTTAGGCTTCGGTGGCTACAGAAAAAGCAAGGCTACACGGTCGCGGAATAAGATGCTCAATTTATTTTAAGAAATTTTTCTCACCACAGTTGTGATGATGCTTTTTTTACGCCAGGGTATATGGCGCCGTCATAGCAGGGACTTTGTGGCCGGGAGCCAAAGGGGGCGTTTGTTTGCGTGTATCCCATGGGCCACTGCACCATGTGGGCCAAATTTTGTTGCTTGTTTACCTGGATGGAGGGATGAACCAGACCCACTCGCTCCCTAAAGCACCCAAAAGGTGTCTCTGGGGGAACGAAATTTATTTCCGTTTCTTCTCAACCAGGCTTGCATGCTGCAGCCGTGGGAGTTGTTGTGAGAGTAAAAAAGCTCGACCCACGTCTAGCCCAATCAAACAAACAAAGACTTGTGTGAACCGGTCCATACTCCCTGTATGCAAACAAACAGGAAAGGCTGTACCTATTGGGCCTGTCTCATCTCAGATAAATGGGCCACCTTGTGCACGAAAACAAGCAGGCCCAAAGAGGCCCAAAACTGCTACGGTATGGCGAAGCAGGACCGCGCGGGCTAGGACGACGTACGGGCTAGCTCTTGCACGGGTTCAGTCCAGCCGACCTGACGTGACGCCTAGCGACAAAACCAGACGCTCAAAGTCCTCACACATGATCCATCACGTCACATCATTATAGCACAAAACGAGGAAGGAATGCTATTAGTATGCATCTCTCACATACCATCCCACATATTACGGCACTTAACACTGGAAGCGGGTGTTTAAAAACTACTGTATGTTAACAAAAAAAAACTCAATATAGTAAAACAGAACAGGTGCACGTAGTAGAGTACTACCGCACAGAACGACAGAACCCATTCCTACCCTGAGTCCTGACTTGGACTGGACGGTTGGACCCCGAAGTCCGGAGACGATGTTGTAGTTGTACAGACACGACTGACCTGGTCAATCCAAATAATTGCAGTTTTTGACTGGTGACTACTGTAGATTAGTTGGACCGGGAGCCGGCCGGGAACGGAAGGAAGAGGGGGGGATCGAGGAGCGCTGGTGTAAAAGGCTGTAAAAGGTGGCGCCATGGACTTGGACTCATCGAGTGCTGGGCTGCGCTTTCCGGCACTGCACTACTGCACTGCCATTGCAGCAGCTCCCATCGCCGGCGATTTCGCTGGCCGCCCCTCCAGTCACTTCGCGAATTTACGTACGTATGGCCGTTTCACAGACTTCTATGGACGCTGATCTGCTGGCCTGGCCAGGTCTTGCATTTTTGGCGCCCGTCCGGTGAACGCTCGTGTCTTTTCCACGCATGGTCCCAGCCTCCCCGGGCACCCCATGGTGTTTGCCAGTGTTGGCGTGAACGGAGCAATGTGATTGCTCACTTCCATGGGTCGGTCATGGGTGAGATGGTGCATGGTGTACTGCACGTACCTGTGGCGTCAATTTGGTCCGCGAGAGGACGGACGGACGATAAGCCATGACCTTTTCAATTCCAATCAAAGTGGTCCATCCTTCGTCACCAGAGTATCGGACAGATCGAGTGCTTTGACAAATACTGCCCCTTCTTCAAACTTCAGCGATCTCAGCGC
Source organism: Chrysopogon serrulatus (assembly GCA_015844335.1). NCBI lineage: Eukaryota > Viridiplantae > Streptophyta > Magnoliopsida > Poales > Poaceae > Chrysopogon > Chrysopogon serrulatus. Next base: position 10,670 of record JADLZL010007395.1, read on the forward strand.
AATTTGTCAAAATACTCACTTTTCGTCACGGTCACTCGACTGTAATAAGTTGGTGGTAGCTGTCACTCACTGGTTGCTGCTAGTGCTTCAGAATTCCACCGTGGGAAAACGAAGAATTTGATTTAAGATCGTCAAATGGTAAGCCGTTTACATCTTGTGGATTTCGGGTTGGTAGCTAAGAGACAAAGGAAAAGAACCTGAAACGTTGACATGCCTCCTGACTGATGCTAACATCGCACTCGCACGCCCACCATGGCGCAACAAAGTCGAAGTGCCGAAGCAGGACCGGCGCTACTTTGGTCGCTGGCGACGACGTTTAACTCCCACGCCACCCAAAATCACTCGCCGACGGCCGTGGCATGAACCATGCCGATACAAACCGCTTCGCCAGGCAGGCAGAGCCCGTGCAGCGCACGCCAAACACTCACACACCCGAAACACCGAGCAGGACGAGCGTCGTCCGTAGATGTAGCCCAAGTGGCCAAAAAATCCCCGTGCCTGCCAGTGTGCCACCCCCACAAACACCGCCAAAAACGGAGGAAAAAACCGGGAGGGGGGCCTTTTGTAAGCCACACGTCCGTCCGGCTCCACCTCCACCTCCCAGTCCCACTCCACTGCCTTTGCCGCTCCCGTTTAAAAGCCACCGCCCACCACGAGTCCACCACCCCGAACGCCCCACCCTCCCACTCCACCGCAGCCAAAGCCAACTCGCGCGACCGTGCCGCCTGCCTCCCCGCCCACGCACGCACGCACGTCCGAGAGAGCGCACGGGCGTGTGGTTGTGGCCATGCAGATCCTACGCCTGCTCGCGGCGCGGCGGTTCCGGCGCCGCCGCCGAGCGGTGTCCACGATCACCGCGACGGCGACCGCGCCGGTCACCCCTCGCGGCGGCTTCGGCGTGTACGGGCACGGGTACGGCGAGGAGGAGGACGAGGGCCCCTTCTTCGACCTCGACCTGACCTGCTGCTCCGCGCCGGCGTCCAGCGCGGGCAGCCAGGCGGCCGAGTCGGGCCCGAGTCCGAGGACACCTCGTCCGCCGCCGCCACCGCCGCGGCGCGCGGCGAAGACCTCGACTTCGTCATCTCGCTGCAGCGGAGCCGCCCCGGGTCGCCCTCCTACGAGGAGCGCCTCTTCTTCCGCGGCGCCGCCGCACGGGCACCGCCGCTGCAGGCGACGCCCCCCTCCGCCGCCGCCGCCGCCGCTCATGTTCTGCGCGTCGGAGCCCAGCGACCCCGCGTCGCGCGCCCGCCACAGCAGCGCCAGCCGCCGCGGCGCCAGGCTGCAGCTGCGGACGCTCAGCTTCGGCTCCGCCAAGGCCGCCTTCTACGGCGGGCGCGCCAGCTTCTCCCGGAGCACCAGCAGCGCGCGCTCCGCCAGGCTCTTCGCCGGGTACGGGGGTACGCCTCGCCCGACCAGGACTACCTGCGTGACGAGGGAATAAAGACCACCACCACCAGGCCGCTGCCCACCGGCGACGTCTTCCGGCGGTACCTGAGCAAGATCTCCAGCCGGCTGCGGCGCGTGGCGGTGGCTCCCGCCGCGGACCTCCGGCTACGGAAGAGCCGCTCGGCCTCCGCGACGCAGGCGTCCGCGGCGTCGCCTGCCGCCCAGTCGCCGCCGGCCCGGCACGACGACTCGCTCGCCGAGAAGCAGGACGGCATCGCGAGCGCCATCGCGCACTGCAAGGAGTCCCTCCACCGAGGTGAGTACGTACTACGTGCGCCGGCCGACGCCGTATTGCTGACGCCACCACCGACCAGGCCGCGTGTCTCGTGCCTGCTCCATTAAATTTGTCTGCTTGCCCAAGCCAAGCTGACGCGCGCGCCACTTGCGTTTCTTTCTTGCAGCGTCCGTCTCCGACGTGGACACGTCGCTGGTGCGATCGCGGAGTGACCCGGGGCCGTGAGCAGCACAGCAGCGTCGAGCCGTCGACGACGACGCTGGGTTTCAGTTTCACCGTCTCCCGTGCCCGCCATTTCGCTCCGGGAGGGATTCCGGAGTCGGCGGCGGCGCCGGCGCCGGCCGAAGCTTCGCGCTGAATTTCGCAAAGGACGCGAGGAATGAAAAGACGACGACGACGAACTTGCTGGGGCAAGTACGAATTGCTAAAGGGAGGAGGCTCCCTCGTGAAGAACATGCAGCGGTCGGTTGAATGAATCAGCGAGCGCGCGAAAGAGGCGTCTTTAGGGCTTGTTTATGTGTGAGAGCGAGTTCTTTTTCGTGGTTTTAGGCGTGGGGAAAGAGCTCCTTTTAGGCTCCCTTTAGCCACCTCCCCCATGTACAAGCGTGGATCTGTGTCGCTTCGCCATCTTTTCTTTTTGTTCTTTCAGTTCTTTCTCTCTTTTTTGGGTCCGACGCTTTGTACAAGAGACTTGCAACAGGACCTGTAATTACTAGCTACTTGTTGGTGCTCACTCAACCTTATGCAAATCTCAACATGTTCGTTCGTTGTGCAATTGTCATGCATTGTGCTGAAACTCGAACCTCACAGTTCAAAATCGTGTTTTGTCGTCCAAAAAGACAAGCTTGCATTGCATTGCATCACAGGAGAACGGTCAACTGTGCTGCAGAGCACTGTGCAGCGTGTAAGAGGTGCCAGTACAGAACCTGTAGTCACATCACATCTCATCTGCCTGCCAGGAGGAGCACGTACACTCTGGTCACGCTCCTGCTCTGTTTGGCCTGTGCCGTGCTGCTCCGTGCAAGGCCAGGCGCCCAGGCCGCCGTGTTGTGCCGAGGGGGACGAGACGGGACGGGGGACTGGATCACGGAAAAGGCCGGGGTCCCCGCCTCGCGTCGCGGCGTCATGATGGAGCCGAGCCGGCCGTGGCGGCGAGATGGGAGCGATGCAAATGAGAGCGCGTACTGCCAGTACGGAGACGACGCTGAGGGTGTGACCAGATCTGTGCGTGATTCTGAGGGGTCTCGTCGCTCGCTCCTCCGTCGTCCTGGGGAACCGCGCTGCCTGCGCCCATCTCTTTCGGCTTTTTTGCTACACCCGCGCCCGCTGCCATTTCCGTCCGTGCTCCTCTCTTCTCCCACACCCCCGCCGCCGCCCCCCCCCCCCTGTTGCTGCTCCTTCCTTCCCCGTCTGGGTCACCTGCGTTGCGCTGCGTGGGAAAAAGGCCGCGAGAATGGCCCAAAGCTGGTCGCTTTGGCGACGGAAACGCGATTTGTTTAGTCTGACCTTTGGCTGGCTTTCAACTTTCATTCAGGTCAGAGTCTTTTAACCTTGTCCCGGCTGGCTGGCTGGCAGTAACTAAACAAAAGTTTAGCATTAGCAGGAGGCAAAAGCTACGACTTGTGCCGTGCATCGTCGTCAGCATCAGCGACGAATCCGAGGCGGGGGGCTTTTGCCCAGCGTGCATCTCAGCTGAGACTGAGGAGTAAGGAGCTGACTGACAGCTGAGGCCAAGGCGTGGGGGGCCCACAGCCACAGCGGCCATCATGCCCATGGGAAAACTTTTCCTATCTCCTGCTACGCGAAAAAATATTCTAAATGAAACAAAAGTTGTTGCGCTGCAGCATTGCGCTGATGACAAAACTGCAGAGGCCTGCGGGTGCAATGATGGAGCGGGGCGATGCGTAGGATTTCGCGGATCTTGATTCTTCACTGCCTGGAGCGGAAATTTTGCTTCGTTTCGATGGGTGGGGGCTCTCGGTGTAGCAGCAGAAGCTGCACAAGAACTGTTCAAAGAGTAGAGTAGAGTACCTCTCTCTCTCTCTCTCTCTCTCTGCTCGGGCAATCGAGTCCGTCTTTTGATCGAGAACGCCACTCATTGTGTGTGACTGAGCAAAGGAGGGTGAGCTATGATGGAGGAAGAAAGAAACTGAGAGAGAGACTCTGATGGAACTGATCGGTCGATCCATTCCATTCCATCCTCGAGGATGATGAGGATGAGAAAACCACTCTAACCCATTGTACGAATCTCGAGACACACAAAAAGAAATGATCATCAGTTAAACCCCTCGCGAAATTGGTGGGCGCAGGTCCTAATCAAGCAAAGCATTGTTGTTGTTTAAGACTTTAACAATGTTTGTTCAAGATTCGCAATCTAGTCTCTGTGAGACGGGGGGTCGTTTATTTATTCTGTGATCCAAGAGGGACCACACCAATCCCGTGTCTGCAGGGGGGACTCGAAATTCAGACAACAAAACTCGCGGGCGCTGTCCCGTCCGTGAACGTGTACCATTCCCTTGCAGGAGGTCCGGCTACAATGCATCACCTACTACTACTGCTACGTTTTCGCACGTTGTCGACCGGAGCCGGGAGACACGACTGCTGCCGTCTCTCCTCCAACGGTGTGAGCTGACCTGAATGAATGAAAACTGCCAACTTGCTGCCGGAACAGCAGGCAGACCTCCTTGGACATGCGCTATCCATCCTGCAACGAACGAACTGCTTGGCTCGCGTTGTTTTCCTTTGTTTGGCTTCAGAGGTGCAACGAACACATGCCACATCGGGGTTTCGTTGGTCACGTCGTTCTAGGGCCCCAAACGAAACGTGCCTCTGAATCACGGACAGGGACGGGACCAGAGACGATAAGCAGGAGGATCTAAAATGTCCTTTCCCAGGGCCGAGAAATTCTTCTTCCGTGACACCTGCAGTGTATGGCTTGCAACGGCAGCAACACTGCTCCCTGCCCTCCACTTGTAGCACCACCCGGCAGGCAGCGTCGCGCGTTCGGCCTAGAAAGATGAACATTCTTTTTGGCTTTTGCTTTCCCAAAGCGGCCTGCGATCTTTCCCTCCTCTGAATGAAATGCACATTTTCGTTGCTTTAGGGGGTGCTATACAGGACTGCAGTAGGTAGATTTTTGTCCTTGAGGGAACTTAACAATTGTTCCCAATGTTATAAAAAAAACAACATTTGTTCCTTAAGCGAGCTATTCTTTAAACACACTAGTAGTAAGAGATTTTCTATGTTTGATTCTCAAGGATCATGCAAGGTTTCCTAAAAAAAAGGGTCATGCAAGGGAGAGAAATTGTGGACCCAAATAAGCCCATTCATAATGAGTATCAAATTACCAAATTTAAACTTTTGGTTAAAGGTAGGAATGATAATAAATGTAGTAGAAGAGTTTTTTGTGTCAAGAAAAAGGAAGGGGTGAATTATCGAGTTAGGAGAAGGCTTAAGTCCATAATGCCATGTACAGGTGATATATTACAAGTGGTAAGAGCAATAAAGAGTTTACATATATTCTTCGAGTAGTAACTCTTTTAGCATCCAATGATTTTACTCTTGCATTGCATCCAAGCAAGCAGATAGGTTTTCAATTTTTGTATCTATTATCTGTTTCCATTGGTTGTATCATGATCAATCACCAAAAGGGTAGAGATTTTAAGAAATAACACCTATGCTAGGACCGTAAGTGATTTTGGTGGTTGATAGACAACATGATCATTTGGACTAATAAGATTTGCTAGTATACAAAGTTTACTTCAAATGGATGAAAGGATAGCTTGAACAAAGGCAACATAAGTGATCAACATCTGAAGGAAGACTCACTTGTACGTAGGGAAGGCCCACGGGCTCCTCGGAGCTATCCAACCAAGAGCTTGGCCCTTTGTGAGGGCATCATTGCGAGAGGCTCTAACGAGAACTAAGGGGAAGCGCAAGCTTATCGATAGCTTAGGAAAATACCGTCATTATTCATCAATGGGAGTTTCCATCTCTATCTCATTTAGGCTTTCACACTTTATATGTTTTTCTAGGTTTGTGTGCTTACTTTACTATTTTAGCTTGCTAGGCTAGTTAATAGGATTAAAACCTAAATTGCATAACTCTTTTGTAGTAGAGATAGCAACACACTTAGCAAAATCTATATGTACATTTAGATAGAATGCATAGATTTTGATTAGTAGAAAATAGAGAGCATTAGTTTCTAACTTGCCTAATTTATCTCCTCTTAGACGTCCTTGTCCCTGCGATGGTAAAAACAAACTTGGGTAATAATTAAATGGCTAAAAAAGACTACTCTCTAGAAAAGTCCTTTTCACCCACTCAACTATGTTACAAATCAGGTTTTCCTTCCTTATCTATAAAACGAACGAGACATTGCTCCCTCTCAACTAGAGATAGCAATAGGTATACCTATTGGGTAATGCCATCCCATACCCGTACCTGCTAGACAAAACTCTACCCACTAAAATACTCGTACCCGATGGATAAATATCAGCAATTATAACATAGCAACAAAACCTCACCAATCAATAGTACAATAGCTATGTATATATTGGATATATGTATATTTTACTTTATAGTAATTAATAAAGATAATATTTGCGTGGGTATATGAGTAGTATGTTCCCATATCCATACCCGTTTATCCCATGAATAAAGATAAAGATTATTACCTATTAGCATACCCCTAGGTAAAAAAAAAGATCTTCACATACCTATTAGTAGCCATGCTAATAGGTACACTATTAGCCAAAAAAATTCTTCACATACCTATTAGCAGTCATGCTTTGGGTACCCATTGTCATCCCTAAGTCTCAGCTGTTAAAACTACTTAATTGTGTACCCTCTGTGGTTTTGCAGTGATTTGAAGCTATGTGGAGCCACAAAGTTATGCAATTAAAATACTAAATCTTGTTTAGTTTTAGAAATTTTGTTTTATCTTACAAAATATAAACCCAATTTCAGATATTTTTTCTTATAAAAAACCATGCTCTATATTGTGTGGCCTAGTTTGGAGTTATTTGAATTGGTCTATGTTTCCTATACTGTAGCACAATGTTCCAATGAGGTCCAATTGATCCAGCTAAATCGGCCCATGAAGTGGCCCTACGTGTTGGGCTAGTCTAGCTCCATCAATGTCTATTTTAACTAGGCAACGTCAATGACTCAGACTATATATAGAATACTAACTGAGATCAATGGTAACACAAGTTTCATGTGAACACCTCATACCCCATCCTATTTATTTAGTGGAGTATAACACAAACAACTTGGTCCTGTTATAGTGTCACGTATGATATCTATATGATCGTGTTAACGTAGACAACATGAAGTGACAGTGATCCAAAGAAAATGTGATACACATCTACTGCAATGATCTTATCTATCTGCAAAACTGTCGCTGAGACAAGAGTATGTTGACAGGCCATCTCAAAAGCACAAAGATAATGGGCACAGAAGGAAAAACTTCGAAGGTGACGGACCTTGCTATAACAATCGAAGTAAAAGAACTTCAAGAATGCCAAAGAGTACTCATGATCATACATTTGCATAAATCTAGGAACTAGGAAGGTCTCATCATAACCCACCAGTAGAAGTTACCAATGCAAAGTAGGCATTATATCCTAACTCATAGTCGTAGGACATGACACTCAATTGGCAATGCAAATGGGGGGTCTCGGAGCGCCCGCAACATCCAAACGTTTCCCGTTTAACATTTCACACATATCGAGTCTGTAGATATGTACATTACCATAGGGAATGACATGGACAACGTTATTAATAACAAGCACATGTAAAAACCATAGGGAAAACATGTCGGTACACTATGACCCAGTGCAGGTTCTCTGACAGGTATGCTGTCGAACGCAATGGTGTACTACCTAACGCACTGTGAACGCCCGGGAGGTCCCTGTAAAATGTTTGATGGATCCAATCAGTGGTTTGGAGGCACCAAAATGCCTAAATCTATAAACACCCGATGGGGCATCTTCAGGAATGGTCCATTCCAGTGTTGCAAAGCTTCTTGAACTCAACTGTGAAGGTCTTGACCACTTGAAGCGTAGTGACCAGTCATCGTCGTCATAAGCAGGAACCCAGTTGTTGCTACCGTCCAGCTTCTCAACAAGTGCGAATGTACCGTCTGTGAGAAGGTCATTCCTTGGGCAGGCTGAATAGAATGTAGCATTCACAATACTGCCCTTGCTGAAAGTTGAGCCTGCAGGAACATCTGAACTGACATCTCCAAACTCCACCCCATGAGGTGTGGAGTCAAACATAACACCTGGGAGGAGTCCTATTTGCTTGTCCAACATATCTGGGGGATGCAAATTTGTTGGGACCTCTTTGTTTGCAACCATGGCTGTAGCAAGTTTCTGAAACTCCTGAATGTAGGCACTCAACGTGTGGGGGCCATACAATGTTGATGCTCCCTGGCAAAAAACATTTATTTGTTTGAAATGACAATATATCTAGAATGAACTTCACTATTCCTATTGTACATATTACTAGGAATATCACTAAACTGATGGGCCAACGAAATATTAGAACTTCCCTACCAGGCACCGTGTGAACATGCAAAATAAGGAAACAAAAGGACATAAAACACTTGCAACAAAAGGAGAAAAATCTAGAATTCTCCTTTAGTGACGCTAAATACAAGGGGGCTGATGCGGTTGAAAGAACTTCCAATAATGCAACCAGGGGTCTACAAAATAGGATGGTTAATTTCAGTGCACACCCCCAAACAAATTGAAGAGGACCATGCTACGCAGACCTATTATTGCTTGATTTCTAGAATGGCAGGGATGAGGGGAAAATAATGAAAAAAAGAAAGGAATGAATCTCAATAATAGTGCCAACTCAGCTATATCCAGAACATGTTGCTACTAAGGCAGTTAAAAAAAATGAGATTGAGCAATTATTATTGTAGAAGGGCCACCAAACATCAAGCTAACTATCGTTGTTTCATATTATATTATGTTCTCAGACTTCATCAAATGAACTGGGCATATACATACCTCGTATCTTTGGATCTGATATTCTTCAAAAGTTGTAATATACTGAGAATAGGTATTTGTTAGCCCCGCAAGAACAACATGAATATTATCAAATTCACCACTGTTATCACTTGTAAGTACAGTTTTGACAGCATCACGTAGCCTCCTGCCAGCCATTGTTGTGAATTCTGAACCAAAACATAACCATAAAAAAGATGCATGACATGAGAATAGGGATTTCCACAATAAATTTCAATAGTATCAACACGTCACATGCATTCATTGCTTGGCAAATTTCTTACAAATGACAGACTGGAAAATTACCTCCAGGGACACACAAGATAACCAGCTGGCCAATTCTTATGATCTGAATTGGAAGAATTGCAGGCTGCATAATAATAATACATGATTTAGCACAGGACCAACAAACAAATTCAGTAAGCTGGACTTAATTACTTGGTTTGTAGTTCATGTATCATCATGGAGTTTAATTGTGACAGGAGGGCTATGGTTCACAGCTGATATAAGAGATTTTTTTTTTCTTGGAAAATGCAGGAGAGCCACTTGGCATTTCATTAAGATAAAGAAGTACAATATATCAAAAAAAAAAAAGAAGAGCTAGGAAAAGCTACAGATCATTTAAAATTTGAAAGAAATGAGACTCATAACATCAATAATATTACTAGAAAAGAGTGCTATATCAGCCTATCAAGTGAACTAAGGAATTTGCATTAAGCAAGAGATGTTCTGTATTGATGGTGACCTTGGTATCAACTATCAAATGAACTAAGGGATTTGCATTTACTGTGAAAACTAGAAGCTGTAGAATTGTTGGGAAAAGGAAGACATACCGCCCAATCATATGGTTCCTTCATTTCACCAGTGTCTAGCAAGATAGGTTTTGGTGCTTGACATTCGACCTGCTCCTTCCCTGGTTTCTTAAGTATGTTTCTTACTAACCTCCAGAAAGCGTTTCCCTGATAAGAGATGGTATAAACCAGTCAATACCATGTTAGTGAAACTTGTTAAGCTCATTTGATTGATATGATCAACCTTGTCATCTCCTTGTTTAAAGTCAAAAGCTCCAGGACCATCCGTGGTTCCAGCAGCAAAGGCAAACCCCATGGCTGCTGGGCATGTTTTAACAACTTGCTGACCAACATTCACCTCAAGTTGTGAGAAATCTATGTAAGTATGCCTATAGTCAACTTTGCCTTGTATTTCTTCAGAAGCTGAATTAAAAAGATCAACAGCCTTTTGAAATTGCCTATTGCCAATGATACGGGTACTTTCAAATTCATCAGGATATCTGCAACACAGCAAGGATTCATCCATTATAAACAAATTCTTCCAACTATGCAAAAATATCAAAGCCATTAATTATAATGAGTTGTAAACACGGTGAATACCCTGGCCCTCGTCCATAGCATAGTTCATTCTTCCCATTGCATGTGCTGTGATTGAAGTCACAAGGAAGGCCAGTGTCTATACAGAAAGTTCCCAGGACATTTGGACTAACATCACCACAATTTGACTGGCAGAATGCAGAAACAAATTTAGTTATGTTTTGTTGAGTGCTTCTAATACGCCTGGTGATACTTGAACCTGACAATCGCCGGCCACCTGAGGCTTCGTGAGGATGACGCCAATTGTACTAAGTCATCAGCTGACCAAAAACGATTGTTTGAAGAGTAGTTTAGCAACAACCTAGAATATTTCATTTCAATACAAAATATATGCAGTCAAGAAGCATGGAACATACTTATCTCATTTGGTTCAGGAATTATTGAAGAGACTCTTCTCGGAAGTCCAGAGGTCATGTGTAAAGATTCCAAACCATTTACATGAGCTGCCTGTTTTGGGATGCCATTTTGTTCTGCCCAATCTTCCATGAAACGTGCAGCTGCTCTTTTTTGTTATCACCACTTATCAAAGAATTTGTACGACTCATAGACGTTCCATGAGTTGCAAACCAATTGAAACTCCCAACCGGACCAGATTCGTCATCTACAAACTTGATAAGGGTCATTTGTTTATCAACATTATACTTATACTTGCCTCTCTCTTCAGCGGGGTTATTTAAATATGCACTTGGGCTGCGATTCACACCGGCATCAAGGAGATCACCTGAAAATCATGTGGTCACAAAATATTAGCTTTTACTAGATCCCAGTGAAGCAACCTTCACACAGCAAGTAGAACATCTAGCAAGTCTTCAGGACATTGATCACTGTGGGCTTTGCCGACTGGCCAAACTCAAAGAGTCAATTAACAAACCAGGGATACAGTAATAACATTGGAAGTCCTACTTAAAGCCAAATGCAATTTAAATTAAGAGAGAAATCGAATGAATAAAAAAATCTAAATTAGTTCGATAGTGTTCGGGAAAACCTAATTTGTCCCAGAAAACTGACATTATTTTGTACCTTTGTTCACATAAATTTTCCCAGGACGGAGATTGTTGTGAGCTTCAACAATGCATTGCTCAATTCCATTGACAATTACATCAAATGATTGGCGAACAAACCCAAGTGATGTGACAATATAGACTACATACTGCAGATAACCACCAGGACCAGCATGTGTATGGATTCCACTGATAGCCACATTATTCTCATTATAAAGATCTCCATACCTGCCAAATAGAGGTTTGCATAGTCAGGTACACAATCATGAGGGTACAAGGGAAAAACTTACTTTTAAAAAAAAAAAAAATGTATAGTGATCCGTCTAATCAATATTATGTCTGGACTCTTCTGTGCAAGTGAACTGTAAAATGGCTAAGCATTTTGTCATTTCTCAGGTAGAGTTGAAGTGAGACTATCTCCAATATAAAGAAAAGTCTGCCATTAGTATTTTTATTGATAATAACTTAAAAAATCATTAAACGGTTATGCGAATGATACCTTGCATGTGCAAAGTACAATGGATCAGGTAATAACAATATATGATCAAGCAGACAAGGGAGGGAGAGGTGATTTTCTGATATAAGATTTCAAGAGTGATCACTCTTACCTTGCTTTGAGCCTTTCAAGCACCTTAATAGTAACAAGCTGTGATGCCATGCAAGCATCAAGATTTACAAACACAACACGCTTGCCGTTAGGCTCAGCGACAATAAACGCACGGGCCTTTAGCCTAAAGTGAATTCCTGATGCGATCTGCTCAGAGTTTGCATATCCCATCATGTTAACGTCTGCTGCTGGCCCTGTTATGTCATAGCTCCCCATACCAACCAAATATGGTGAATCTGAAAGTGCTGGGCTGCAGTTCTGAAGAACAAGTACCAGAAAAAGGCATAGCCATATCTTGGGCAAACTAAAACCAGAAACTTGGAAGCACAAAGAAGATGATGCCTCCATCAGGAACCAGGGATGAGCTTGCCGATCAACTCATGCAAGTTGGATATCCCAATAAACTGACAAATTGACTACAGGCTGCAAAAGAGAAGAGTTGGTATCTATTAGAAAAAAATATAGATCATAGTGGCACACAGAGGAGGATATGAGGTATCCAAGCAAGTAAGAAAATGAGAACATGGCATTTTTTTCTGGAACATAGTAATTGCATTTCTTCACATGCACACAGTACACTAACATACATGAGCTAATGTCTACCAAATATAGCTGCACATCACAAGCTGATAAACTAAACCAAAAATAGATCTCTGAAGTACAGCCAAGAAGATATACCGTGCATACAAAACTTATTAGACAGAACAATTTGACCTTATAAGATCCTGATGTAGACCCACCAAAAAAAAATAGTTAACATGAATTCCGGCAGCAGCAGAGGAGGAGAGTGGCAGTGTAAGTGGGCAGGCAGCGAAGAACCAAAGAAGATGGGAATTGGGAACCTGGGAGGCGAGGGGCACAAGTGATATCCTTGAAAGAACACGCCGCCTCCGCACTCTTAAATCTGCCCTGACCTCGGATTCTTGGCGTATACTTTCACGCACCCACAGGAGATCAGCATCACAAGTCTAATCAGGCAACAAGCAACCAACACTACAGTCCAATAGCCACACCAAATCCCACAAGCAACGCCACAGCAAAGAAACAGGTCCAGTCCAGTCACTCCCCCACCAAACAAGCAACAGGCCAACAGCAGCAGCACAGTCTAACCGTCATGGACAGCAGCACACAAGCGAAGCCAGACAGTACAAGCATCTGATCTGAGTAGCAAAACAGTTGGAGAACCTGCGCTGAAACCCTAGCTTGATCTGCGCACTCAATTCGCACCAAATCGGGGGAAAACAGAGCAAGGAAGTACTCCAAAGGAGGAGGGAGCAAAAACTCACCCCGTGATCGGCGAAATCCGTCCTTCCTCGCTCCCCGGATGATTCAGCACAGTGACTGGCCCGTCTACGCCGCCATTTATATATACCTCGGCACCGCGACACCCCGCCCGGAACGCGACGCGACCCGCTGAAAATTCCGAGAGCAGGGGCGCCTCGTAGTCGTAGGACAGGGATGGCGTCCACTCTGTGCAGCTCCGCTGCGCCCCTGACACTGGGGGATAGGGGCGAGCGGATGTGGACGGTGGACCGATGGTGACGAAGCCCGGGACGAACCGTAGAAGTGGCGCGACGCCGCGACGGCGACAGGCGGGGTGAGGCGTGGTCCGTGTGTGCAGCGAAGCCGAGCTGAGCAAAACTAGCAACAGCAGGCAGGGGGCCGTTTGGTTGGGGGCTCCCAGAGCAGCTCCAGGAGCCGCTTCACCTCGTCGCTAGCCAAACGGGTCTTCGCGGCTCCACTTCTCCGAAGAAGCCCCGGAAAACGCGCTGAGAGTAGGTAGGAGAGAGAGCCGGAGCTGAAAATACTAGCTTCCTCCGGCTCCTCTGTCCAGGCGCGTGGGCCCTCCCAAAACTGCCCTTCCTCCGAGCGCGGCGAGGCGGAAGCAGCCTGAGCGGATGCACTGGAGCCTGGGCGAGGTACAGGCGGCAGAGAAGCCAAGCCGGAGTGCCGGCGAGGTGCAGGCAGCTGGGCGAGCTCGCCGGAGCGCGGGCAAGATGGTGGTGGCTGGAGGAGACGCACTGGAGCCTGGTGGGGCACGCCGGCGCGAGGGCGTGCAGCTATCAGGACGCCGTGGCCGGCGGGGCACGCGGCCGCCGAGGCGCTAGGACGCGCGGCCGCTTCGAACCGTCAGGACGCCGTATTTTCAGGCACCGGAAAGGAACGGAGATCTTGACGATGCGGATAAGGATGAGTGGAAGAGTGGAACTAAAAAGAAAAGGTAAAAAGTAATAAAGGAAAGAAAAAATAAGGGCATAATGGATATTTTATCTTTTTAGACTATCCATGAAGCTGTTTTGCCAAATGGTTCGCAAAACTGTTTTTTAGCTCCTCAAGTGATCGCTCCAAAGTGAAGACATAACTGAAGTTGTTTTATTTGGACTACCAAACAGGCCCGTAGAGTCGAGCTCACGCGTCCTTGGCCTTTCCAGGCTTCCACTCTAGGCCCGAGGTGACGGTGGGCCGAGATCCAAACCAAACCCGCACCAATCCAAAAGTATGTATATGTGAAATCAAATCCAAACCAAATTAGACCGCGACTTCAATCATCCACACCAAACCAAACCACTTGTACGCTCAATCAATTAAAATACATTTCCAACCTACAAATGCACTTTGGCACCTCATGCTATTGTTTATATTTAGTCATAAGCAAAAGCAAAAAAATGAATAGATAGAATAAAAACTCATTGTTAACTTTATTATTGACAATCAAATCAAATCGGCCCATTTTAATAGGGCCCAAACCAAAACAAGTCCAACGGCCTTCTTAATTTTTTTCACCCCAAACCAATACAGCCTAAAAGCAAAACCAAACAAAAAAAATCAGGCTTAACCCAAATCATTATCAGGTTACTAGACGCTCGTTGAATTGCCTGACAGGAAAAGTTTTTTTTTCTAGGCAAGACCAAACTTTGCGAAATGTTTTACTCCTCTTTTTAATGTTTCACTGTTCACTATGTCCTTTGAATAAAAAGATTTTTGAGTTATCTTAAAATAATATTTTTAGAGTTTAACTAAATTTATAAAAAATACAACCATATTTATAACATTAAATAGGTAAATAAATAAATTATGAAAATATATTTGATAATTCGGCAGTGCTATTCTATCTATGCATACTCCCTCTGTCCATAGACAACTATGTGTTTTGTTTTCGCATCAGTAAATTTAAATAAATTTGTAAAAAAAAATATGTGCAATATTTATATCTCAATAAATTTATTATAAAAATAGATTGAATGATATCCAATGATATTAATTATATACCATAAATATTAGGAGAAATTTGCTTTTGGATATCCTAAAAAGTCGCAATTAAATTAGGCTGATGCGCATATCCATTTTCGATATTTGGCGAGAAGACACCATAGTTTAGGTGTAATTGGGCCAATAGACATCAAGCCTAATCAAACATTATTATAAAATATATATATAAAATCATATAAGTGCTAGAAAATTATACTATAAAATCTTCTATACTCTAGATGATGAGAACTACTGAGTACAAATATTATTTTGAACTAAAATGATCATTTTGCCCCTCTTCATAAATAATAAAGATAACCATGGTTAATTAGTTAATATATTTATAAGATACTAAAAATACTGAAAAATCACAGAATGCATACGTCACCAAATTATGTCTCTGAAAAAAAATATTATATCAAAATAACAAAGTTTAATATATTAATTAAGCTTCATAGAAGATAAATCTATAGCTCTGTCATGCTAAATATATCAGTATAAACTTTATTACTTTGAGCTAATATTTTTTACCATTGTCAAGATTTGTTGATGTACTCATTCTATGATTTTTTCCCAAGATTTTTGGTGTCCTACAAGCATATTAGCAAATTAACTATGGTTATCTTTTGTCTATTTATGAAGAGGAGCAAAATAGTCATTTTAGTGTAAAACTATATTTTTACTCGTAGTTCTCATCATGTAGAGTGTAGAAGATCTTATAGTATAATTTTATGGCACTTATATGATTTGATATCTATTTTATAAAAATGTTTGATTAGGCTTGATGTCCATTGGCCTAATTACACGAAACCATGGTGTCTTCTGGCAAATATCAAAAATAGATCTGTGCATCAGCCAATTTGCGTCTTTTAGGATATTCAGGAGCAAATTTCTTCTAAATATTAATATTTTTTAATATAAAATTAATCAAAGTTATTTTTGAAAAAATGAAAAAATTTACTTAGTGAAGGATGTAATAGTAGCCAAAACTGACCACAAGTACTTAATACAGTACAGCACCATGAACTACTGAATACTACCGACACAAGACTACTGAATTTTGTTCAGATGTAGAGTAATATACTCTACACCTAGAGTGTAGAATAGCATGTATATTTTATATTGTATCCAACTTTATTTATGTATTTAGTACCATAGATCCTCAAAGGCTTATCACGCACCTACGGGAGATCAGTAGCTACACCACACAAGCAACGCCACAGCAAAGAAACAGGTCCAGTCTAGTCAAACCCCCACCAAACAACCAACAGGCCAACAGCAGCAGCGTAGTCTAACCGTCATGGACAGCACACAAGCTAAGCCAAACAGCACAAGCAGCCTAATAACAATAACAAGCATCTTGATATTGTCAAAAAAAAAAAAAACAAGCATCTGATCTGAGTAGCAAACAGAGCAATGAAAGGACTCGAAAGGAAGAGGGGGATGCAAAAACTCACCCCTTGGTCGGCGAAATCCCTCGTCCTTCCTCTTCGGACGGTTCAGTTGCTGCTGCGGCCGCAGTGACTGGACGCCCACGCCGCCATTTATATATACCTCGGCACTGCGATGCCCTGCGCGGAACGCGACGCGACCCGCTGAAAATTCCGAGAGCGGGGGCGCCTCGTAGTCGTAGGACAGGGATGGCGTGCACCTGCGCAGCTCCGCTGCAAAATAAATTTTATTCTCAGCTCCGCTGCAATGGCCGCTGACACTGTCGTGTGCAACTACTTGGGGGCGAGCGGATGTGGGCCGATGGTGACGAAGCCCGAAGAACCGACGAAATGGCTCGAGCCGCGACGGCCAACGGGGACAGGCGGGGTGAGGCCGTGAGGCGTGGTCCGCGTGCAAGGCGGGGAAGTGGCGCGAGCTGCGACGGCCGACGGGGACAGGCAGGGTGAGGCCGTGAGGCGTAGTCCGCGTGCAAGACGGGGACAGCCTACCCTATACAAGCGGCGGCGGACCTGGAGCTGCAGGGAGGAAAGCCGAGCTGAGCCAAATTAGCCCGCTCTCTCGCTGCTCCCCGACCCCTAGTCGTCGGCCTTTCCGGCTTCCGTTTCACCCCCGGTTTGCTCGGTTTTTTCTTTTGTTTTTTTCCCGGCCAGGAAAGGTTTGCGGCGTTTGCATTTGCCAAATGTTTTACTGCTTGTTTTTGTGAAAAAAAAAAACTGTTTCACTGCTCAGTCTAATGATTTAGAATAAAATTACTTATATAAAGAGATAAATAATTATAGATAAAGATTAAAGGATGAGGTGACATGCTGATGTGGATAACTAAATGTATGATGTGTTTTGATCACAATTATAAATGCTAGTTGAGCATAAATATATCTAATAATAGGCTGATGAGGTGGATAGTTTACATGTTGAGAGAAATAGCTAATGGGGGTTTGACTTTATAAGAATATAAGATTAACGTTCTGTAAAGTTTAACCAAATTTATATAAAAAAAAACTATAACAATTTGTATAACATCAAATAAATAAATTATAATGTAGACGTACTATTTTACATGCTAGTAGCCAAAATTGACCATAATAAATAGTATTAGACCGCGTTCAGTACCGGTCATCGGTACCACAAAATATTGAATACTACTAACACACGACTACTGAATACTACTGTATTTTATTCACTGCAACAGTTTGATGTAGAATATTATTATTCTTTACACCTAAAGTATAGAATAGCAAGTGTATTTCATAATGTATCTAACATTATTTATTTAATGCTATAATCTTGATATACTTCTATACATTCAATTAATTCAAGACACCTCTAGGAATTGATTTATGCCACATCGAATATGGAATAGTGGAGTAGTGGATCACACAAATCGATGTAGCTAATCTAGCCGAACACAATCATGCCAGACCAGTAACAACGAAATGATCCCACTGTCCAACTTCATTCAGCCTGTGATCTAAGGGCGATCAATGATGAAACCCAGCCACAATTAAACTAGTTTGATTTTGAGTTTGGATTTCATCCAAGCTGCGCATGCGGTTGTGTAGTAGCTTGGCTGGTAGGGTAGCTCCACCGCATGCTAGTTTTGCGAGTTGTAAAAAAAATTGCATGTTCTATGGCTAAATAGAAGTCTAAGGTCTAACCAGTTTCACACTTGAGGTACGGTACCGTTATGTATGAGTGGGTAGGTGGATTGAGTTTTTTATGAGGTCCATTTACGAAGTTTTGGATCATTGTGACATAAAAGTATAGTTAAAATCAGTGGCGGACCTAGGGGCAGGGCTGCCCGTGCTGCAGCCCTGGTCTTTGGCTAGAAATTTCCATATACATTCACTTCATCAACTACAGAATTAATAGGAACAAAGATGATTTAGTCCTTTATTGTATGGTTCAGCCCGGGATTTAACGGATTTCTGGGTCCGCCCCTGGTTAAAATAGTGTGTATACACAAAGAGAAGATTTGTTTAGTTATAGGAGGTGACCAAATAATACATTACCCATAATAGGATATCCATGTACCAAGACTTTCGTACTTCCTAGAGGTTAATTATTTAGTTGCTTGTCCAAGTAATCTTGTCTGGTCACGCAACAACTTAGGGTCTTGGCATCTAACGGTCATGATTGGGTTTTCTAGGACAGCAACAAAAGACTTGTATATTATTGTATTAAGTAGAAGAGTTTAAGCAAACAAACATACAACACACTTTTATCGAGCGCCAAAGGAGATCGACCCAACACAGCCGTAGCTGGACCATCCTACTAAAAGACTTCATGTTTCGATATTACGTAAAAGGAAATAATCAACATCTATGCAGCAGCACGACCTAAGAGGTGGCCTTGCGCTTTTGCGGCTATCTAGACAAGCCCTTTCCGACGGCTGGGAAGAATTCGCCCAACGCTTCAGTGTTGGACGCAGTCATGTTTCTGTCCAAGAGTTTGTCAAAGGCATCCACTTTCCATGTGGAAGGCGTCGATGGACCTTTACTGTAGCCCATACGTTTTATGATCAGCACCTCACCTCGCTTGGAAACAAGCACTCGGGAGAGGCTCTAGGCTGCCAATCGCCTGCTCCGCCATGGCCGCATAGGCTTTGTAGAAGGCTGATTAGGTGTTCGTGAAGCAACGGAGAGCCCCTCTTACGCGTCACTTTGTTAATAAACTCGTCGAGGTGGCGCTTGGCAGACTCTTCATTGTCCACAGTTTGGTGGGCATCTACCATTAGTGAACTCGAAGGGTTAGCATTCACCATAAGGTTGACTCGTCTGAAACCTGGTAGGTAGCTATGCTCCGTGTGTGTATTCGCCGAGTCCACGGCCGTCCGCACCTCACAAGAGACCACCGCTGGGTCCTCATCCTCCAGCTGAGGGGCCGCCACCGCCAGGGCCTCATCCTGTAGCTGGTGGGGGCCCGAATGTGACAACAGGCGCTCACGCAAAGGCCACGCAATGATCCGACTACTGACACATGCGACCGCGAGCTCGTCTAACATCGGGTCCTCCGTGATATCGTGGTCATGTGTTGCGTCCGGGTACGGCATGAGCATCAATGGGTCTAGCTCGACAATGGCGCCACTTGTGTCATCTTCGAGCCTGAAGAGGCCCCATGTGTGGTGTGTCTCGTTGGTCGGCTCGCCGTGACCTTCCCGGGATATTTAGGCCTTGTTCTCTTTGCATGCAAGTTGCAAGTTTTTGCACTCTCTCTCCATCACATCAATTTCTATCCGCATATATGGAGCATTAAATGTAAGTAAAAAAAAATAACTAATTATATAGTTTAGTTGTAAATCACGAGACGAATCTTTTGAGCCTAGTTGGACCACGATTAGACAATATTTATCAAATACAAACGAAACGCTACAGTGCAGAGAATACAACTTATTTGCGATCTGAACAAGGGCTTAACCATTGTACTAAAGTTTCTGCTCACGATTTGGGTAGCTGGGTTGAGTCCGGTTTGCATCAAACCATTGCACACTCTTGTCAGACAAAATCACCATGTGAGGTGTGAATTTGAAGATCAGAGCTCACTGCAGCACCATCTACTCCAACTCCACCTTGTCTGCTGGCTTTTAACAGTAGATCTGGATCCTCTCACAGAAAACAAATTTGTGTACTAAATTAGTGATAAATAACTGCGTAAGTGATGACTCGTGCTTGTTCTGTAGTGATATAATGGGTGTGTATGCTATAATGACGTGATTAGCGACGTGTGGGTTCAGCGACGGATCCTGCAAAGTGCTCTGATTTGGACGGCTCGTTGGCCTATCTCAGTCATCATTTCGGTGCTTCCTTCACTTCTTTTGGGGACATCGGATCGCGATGTGCTTATTATTTCTCCCATGACGTGTGGGTCCTTTGGCCTCCGTATACGCTACGCAGACGTGATTAGCGTGAGCACTGAGCACAAACAGGCTGATCTATCTGACGTGCACAAGCTGGTGTCTCCCACGAAGCACGAATTTGCCGAGGTCTCCGTGTCTTCAACGATTTCTCTCGCCTTCTGCCCCCTTTGGTTCTCATCACAATACAACAATGCGTGTGTGCGGTGTGCCTGCAACGTTGCAGGGAAAAGGGAGATCTCAGTTAGGTTTAGGGAGGTGTTTAGAACTGCTCTACTCTACGTTTTTTTAACTTCGTTCCATGTTTTTAGTTAAACGGTTTCAGCTCCATGTACGGAGCTCTAGAAAAAACAATGTAGTTGTGAGAGCACCTAAAGCGGTAATCTACAAACTCTAAGTCGTACAGCTGCTCTACAATGGAGTTTGTGGAGCAGAGTTCATGGAACAGTTCCAAACAACCCACCACTGCCCACTCTGAAAGTTCATCATGAAAGTGCATTATTCTTATCAACATCGGGGACTTGAAGGGTACTACGGTACTTTATTAACATCTCTCTAGCTCACGTGGTTTCGAATTACTACAAGAGCATTGAGCACAGGGTGATCGTCAAGTCCATACAAGAGGCTATGGTCTCCATTGCCCTCTTCTTCAATCCTGGCAAGTGTGGTGACTGACTTCTTCATCCTTGTGGCGGAGCTGGTGACACGAGAAAAGACTCCATACTAACGGAGTTTAACTGATCAGAGTTGCTTAGATACAGAGAACAGTTTCTTCATGTCAAGTCATCACTTGATAAATTAAAGGTAAATTTGAATTGATAAAAAATAATAAATTTTGGCTCTATAATATATTAGGTATAGATATAGCTATTGCATTTTCATGATGCACTTTCTGATATTATTAGTTTTATAAGTTTAGACCCATAATAATAAATACTATAGCATTTTAAAAATACTCTCATTGCAACCTCAGGGCAATTTTGCTAGTTAATATAACAATGATGATGAACTATTAAATTATGATTATAATAACGTGTATTCGAAAAAAAAATGGAATGGATGATATATTATTAATATCAAATACATACATGTAAAAGCCAAAGGGAAAACATGTGGATCTTTTTGGATGGTGTGAATTTTGTAGGTGTACACCACTTAACGTACTACGAATGCACTAGAGGTCCCTGTGAAATACTTGATGGACCCAATCAACGGCTTAGAGGCACCAAAATGTCTGAATCTGTAAACACCAGATGGGGCATCTTCTGGAACTGTCCACTCTAGCGTTGCAAAACTTGTTGGACTCACTGGTAAAGGCCTTGACCACCTGAAGCGCAGCGACCAATCGTCATCATCATAGACAGGAATCCAATCGTTGCTGCCATCCAGCTTCTCAACGAGTGCGAAGGTACCATCGGTGAGGAGGTCATTCCTTGGGCATGCCGAAGAGAATGTAGCATTCACAACGCTGCCCTTCCTGAAGGTTGACTTTGCAGGGACATCCGACCTGACATCTCCAAACGTGACGCCAGGAGGTGTCCCGTCGACTAGAACACCTGGGAGCAGACCAATTTGCCGATTCAATAGATCAGGAGGCTGCAGATTTGTTGGAACCTCCTTGTTTGTAACCATGGCTGTAGCAAGTTTTTGGAACTCCTGAATGTAGGCGCTCAAGGTGTGAGGACCATACAACGTTGATGCTCCCTGCAAAAACGCATTTGTCTGTATTTGTAATCTCCGTTTCCAGAAATAGGTATATTATATTGTGGCTTCTGCATTGAGAAGGGATGATGAAATAGGACCAAATAAGAATATAAGATAGTGAAATTTCATATATTTAACTAACAAATCCAACGTGGGCCAACAAAGTCAATTAAAGTTAAGCCAATTTATTTAATTCAATGTTTTGTTCTTTTAAAGAAATAAATACACACCTCGTATCTTTGAATCTGGTATTCTTCAAAAGTTGTGACGTATTGAGAGTATGTGTTTGTTAGCCCGGCCAGAACAACATGAACATTGCTATCAAACTGACCACTGTTTGTTAGCACATTTTTGACAGCATCACGTAGCCGCCTCCCAGCCATTGTTGTGAACTCTGAACCGAAATAACCATGAAAACATCATGACACAGGTTTTGATATCACAATAAAACTCAACAGATCAGGACAACACAAGCACTGGCGAGTGGCGAAGAATCAGGAATATATACCTCCAGGGACACACAGGATGACCAGCTGACCGATTCTTATGATCTGAATTGGAAGTATCGCAGGCTGCGTAAAAATACATAATTGAACAGAGGACAGTGAAATTTGAGAAAATTCAGTTGGAAGTTCAATCAAATGGAACCTTCATTCCAAAGAAAAATAGGAAGACTTACTGCCCAATCATATGGAACCTTCATTTCACCGGTATCTAGCAGTATTGGTTTCGGAGCCTGACATTTCACTTGCTCTGGGCCCGGTGGCCTAAGTACATTTCGTACTAACCTCCAGAATGGGTTTCCCTAACGAAGGATTATGTATAAAAGACCAGTCAATAGTATGTCAACGAAATGCCAACGAAATTTGTGAAGCTAGCATTTGCTTGGTACTAGTAAGCAGATGCAGAAGCAACCTTGACGTCTCCCTGTTTAAAATCAAAAGCTCCAGGGCCATCTGTGGTTCCAGCGGCAAAGGCAAACCCCATAGCCGCTGGGCATGTTTTCACCGTCTGCTGACCTCCTGTACTTGCAGAAACATTCACTTCAAGTTGCGAGAAATCTAGGTAGGTATGCCTGTAGTCAATTTTGCCTTGTACTTCTTCGGAAGCTGAATTGAAAAGGTCAACAGCCTTGAGGAATTGCCTATTGCCAATGATACGAGTACTTTCAAATTCATCAGGATATCTGCAACAAGCAAAATGTAAATTAAAGGGCAAAAAAAATGAGTGCAAAAAATAAATGAGTTCTTCAAAATGTGACTAAAAACATGAAAGATTCAACTGAATGATCTGTATGCAAGCGGAAGAATACCCTGGGCCTCGTCCATAGCATAATTCATTCTTCCCATTACATGTACTGTGATTGAAATCACAAGGACGGCTGGTGTCTGTACAAAATGCTCCCAGGACATTTGGACTAACATCTCCACAGTTTGACTGGCAGAATGCAGAAACAAATTTGAGCTTGTTTTGTCCAGTGCTTCGGATGCGCTTGGCGATACTTGAACCTGGTATTTTCCTACCACCTGAGGCCTTGTAGGATGATGCCAATCGCATTAAGTCATCATCAGCTGAAAAACTCAGAGAAAAAGTAGTTTAGCCAGAACCTATATAGGATATTTAGTTTATTCCGATGAGTCCGATACATAATCTCATCTACCACTAGCAATGCAATGCAACATACTTATCTCATTTGGTTCAGGAATTAGTGCAGAGACTCTTCGCGGATGCCCAGAACTCAGATGAACTGCCTGCTTTGGAATAACGTTCTGCTCTGCCCAATCTTCCATGAAACGAGCAGCTGCACCTTTGTTATCGCCACTAATCAATGAATTTGTACGGCTCATTGATGTCCCATGGGTTGCAAACCAATTGAAACTCCCAATTGGACCAGTTTCAGCATCTACAAACTTAATAAGTGTCATTTCTTTATCGACATTGTACTGATATTTGCTTCTCTCCTCAGCTGGATTGTTTAGGTATGCGCTGGGACTGCGGTTCACACCAGCATCAACGAGTTCACCTGAAAATCATTTGCATGGCATCGGTCATGTGAGACACAAAAAAAAAAAAAAAAAAAAATAAAAAAAATCCACAGACATTACCAAAATATTGCCAGATGCATGTGCTTGAAAAAAGAGCCTAGCTAGTTAGTCAGGGAAGACACAAAATATACCTTTGTTTACATATATTTTACCAGGGCGGATATTACTGTGAGCTTCAACAATACTCTTCTCAATGCCGTCGACGATCACATCAAATGATTGGCGAACAAACCCGAGAGATGTGACAATATAAACCACATACTGCAGATAGCCTCCTGGCCCAGCATGGGTGTGGATTCCACTGATAGCCACATTGTTCTCAGTATAAAGGTCACCGTACCTGGCAAACAAAATCAAAGCAGTGAAATTAATCCTGACAGCCAGCTTCAGCTCCGCCGTCGCCATGAGGATGAAGAGAGATTGAAGCAACAAGAAGCAAAGCAAGGGCACAGCAAAGGGGGTGTTTGTTACCTTGCTTTCAGCCTTTGGAGCACCTTGATGGTGACGAGCTGCGACGCCATGCAGGCATCGAGGTTGACGAACACGGCGCGCTTGCCGCCGGGCTGAGGCTCGGCGACGATGAACGCGCGCGCCTTGAGCCTGAAGTGGATTCCTGATGCGATCTGCTCGGCGTTCGCGTACCCCATCATGTTGACGTCCGCCGCAGGCCCCGTGATGTCGTAGCTCCCGACGCCCACCAGGTATGGCGAGGCTGATAACGCCGGCGCCGGGCGGCTGCAGCTCTGAAGAAGAAAGAGCAGGAGGAGACACAGACGTCGTATGGTCGTCGGAGAGGGAGGATCGGAACCGTGAGGTCTGATGCGGCGGGAGGAAGATGATGGCGGTTCCGGCTCCATCGGGAAGCTAGGGAGCTGGCTCCTCGCGAATGAACACGCTGCAGAAACCAGAAGAGAAGGGCTCATGCTAGGCTCCAGAGAAATTTCAGAAAGCATAACAATGGCTGATACAAAGCAGGGAGGATATGTATGAAAGAAATTAAGAAAATGGAATGCAGCAACTCACTCGGCTGCTCAATCTGAACTCCGTAGCACGTCTCTGGCTAGAATTTCAGGCTAGCATTGTGGGCTTGCGGGATGCGGCGGAGTGTAGTGGAGACATGGAAAGAAGCCGAAGAAGCAGCAGACAAGAATGCCAGAGGGGGGAGACTGGCAAGTGGACAACAAATTCGCCGTGTGAAGTGTGAACCGATCTTTTCGAGGAGTGGAGTGTGAACCATCTTGGGCGGCGTTTCTGCTTCATGTCATCATGTGGATTAGTAAGTGCGTGGGAGATCCGGTAGGTACCTTCTCGAGACTGACAGGTGTTCCATGACAGTGTTCGTTTCGTTGGCGTACGATTTGGGAGTAGTGATAGTACTCCCACGATCGCACATTTGGTTTAGCGAGTGGTTCGATGGTGGGAGGGAAATGATGTCGGGGCTGTTTCCTTTTGCTCGTCCGCTGCCTGCGCGATTCCGTTTCCACGCGTCGCCGGACAGATACAGTACGTACATGTGAATACACGACGAAGGGTGTTGTTGGCCCTTGGCCGATCCAGAATGGCATTTACGCATCGATGGCTTGATGCTATTGCTGCTGCTAGCGTGTGGACCTGGCTGGGCCTGGGGCCCTGGGGACGCTGGAGGCAATGCCGGTGGCATCCATGTCGTTACCGTCAATCGCCCAGATCAGGCTATGCACGGCTACCTGTCGAGCTCCTGAAGTCACGTCGCGCACCGCTGCCCGTCAGGCACCCACGGCCGGCCTAAGCTGCCGCCCACCAGTCATCGGAGGGTCGCGCCAAACATTGTGCCACCTTATGCCAATTCCGGAGGTCGTGCCTTAGCTGCCCACCGCTCGCTCACCAAGCCCACGCGGTCAGGCCTCGCACCGTCAGCGACCTTTCCGCTTGCTGGATCGTTCGAGGATCAAATACACGTGAAGTCATGTTCTTAAAAAAAAGGAGAAAGAAGAAAAATGGATAATTTTTTACTAGTTAAATGAAATGTAAAAAGTAAGTTTTAAAAAATACACTCCCTCCATTCCAAATTATAAGTCACTTCAACAATCTTAGAGAGTCAAACTTTTTAAATTTAATCAAAATTATAAAGAAAAAATACAAAGATTTATAACATCAAATAGATATACTATGGAAATATAGCTAATAAAGAATCTAGTAATATTTAGTTGGTACTTATTAGATAAATTTAGTCAAACTTAAAAACTTTAACTCTTCAAAAATCTTAAAATAACTTATAATTTGGGATGGAGGGAGTATAGCACAACACTCCTATACAGTGAGATTGTGATTTTGAGAAATCTTCTATAGTCGATTATAAGGGAGACATGATATGAGATATCATAAAACTAGTCCTACCTTATATTGTCGGAGATGTTATAAGGCCCTATTTAAATACACCTAGTTACTATTGGTTGTGTTAGTTAGAAGAAACCAGCTAATAGCTAATTGTTAGTTGGTGGTAGGTAAGAGTAAGTCATTAATCGAACTTATTAATTGAGGATCTAAACAAACCTTCAGCTAATTTTTAGCAGCTAACTATTAATTATAGGAATCTCTTTGCTAGTGGACATATAAAATTGAGCAGATTTCTTTGGTGGACACTTTGGTTCTTGTCAAATTTGGTGTTGGGACGCCGCCTAATGAAATAATTTAAAAATAGATATAAAATCGTATAGGTGCTTAAAAATTGTATATAAAATCTTCTACACTCCAAGATGATGAGAGCTGCACAATAGAAGTATTGATTTGCACTAAAATGACTATTTTGTCCCTCTTCATAAATAGACAAAGTTAACCATGGTTAATTTATTTATATATTTGTATGACACTAAAAATATTGGAAAAATCACATATGTGTACATCATGAATTCTTGGCTATGCTAAAAATATTTGCTCAAAAATAATAAATTTTATAATAGTATATTCAGTATGACTAAGTTATAGATTTATCTCTTGTCAAGCTTAATTGATATATTAAATTTTATTTTTCTAGCTGATATTTTTTTAGCATAGTTATGATTTGATGATGTACACATTCCATGATTTTTTCTAAGATTTTTAATGTCTCTTGAATATGCATTCGATGTTGTTTAATATATATTATTAAGAATTACTTATATCATATAATTTCTCTTTTTTTTATTTTTTAACATAATAGATATAATAGATAATTTGTAGTTTTATTATTTATGCTAAATTTATCAAATATTGATCTATATGTTTTTATCAGTACTTATAGTTTTTTTTATACCACACCTCTATGTATCTTGAATATGCATTTAGTTGAATTTTAACTTAGACATTGGTGGCTCTTGTCAAGCTTATAACTTACAATCCAAAATTTAGTTTTTGAATTTTAATTTTATTAATTATTATAGACTTTTTATGCTTAGTTAAGTTGAAGCTCCCATACTTGTTGTATATTTTTTATTATCTCTTTTTTTGTATTTTTGCAAAAATAAGAATTTTAAATTGTAGAGAATTACTATGAAAATAGTTTGAAACTTCAGAAAAATCCTTGAAAGATATTGATGATAGATTGAAGGATAAGAAGTTCAAATAAAATATTTGGAGATCATAAAAAGGACATTTAGAGCGTGCAAAAAACTGGGTCTTGCTCTATTAAACATGGGAAAATTGTCAAAAAAAAAATCTAGAAAATTCTCTATCTAAAGTATTTGGAAACATTTTGGCACTCATAAAGCACAATATGCAGAGAACGTGAATGCAACAGACACACTTTTTATAGTCGATGTGATAAATTGAATCAATATAAAAAAAAATCCTTTAATAAAATTCAAACTATTCACTAAGCATTGGCAAAAATTTTAAAAAATTAAAAAAATGTTTAATTGTACTTCCTATTCACCGGCGCAATGGTGTATGCGATCAGACACATGCGATGCAAGTCCATGTTCCGCGCGTTGTCTTTTCTTTAGATGAATTCTGCGCGTTGTCGACGCACCCTGCGCGTGACATGCATGCAGCAGGCCCATTGCCCAGGCAGGCACAGGCGCACGGCCCGCGTTCTCCGCCTCGCATAAAGGCCGGCGCCTTCCTCTCCTGTCTGTCTCTCCTTGCGCGGTTCCGCTTCCCATTTCCGCCTCCGTCCGTCCGCGTCGAGGGACACGCCGCCTCCGGCAGCGCACGGCAAGCAGATCCCCCCATTCCCCAAACCCAAACATGAGCGGGGCAGAGGCGGAGAGATCCGGCGCCGGCGCCACGGATGCGGGAGGGGAGGAGGAGAGACGCGAGAGGAGCGGCGGCGTCGGCCTGATGGCCGGCCTCGTGGACAAGGCCAAGGGCTTCGTGGTGGAGAAGGTGACGCAGATCCCCAAGCCCGAGGCGGCGCTGGACCGCGTCTCCTTCCGGAGCATCAGCCGCGAGGGCGTCGAGCTGCACAGCCACGTCGACGTCAGCAACCCCTATTCGCACCGCATCCCCATCTGCGAGATCACCTACACCTTCAAGAGCGACGGCAAGTAGGTCATCCATGCATGCTAGCTTGTCGATGTCGAACCCTCTATCTCCCACATGCATGGCCGCCACATTCTGATCGATTTCTGATCTCTCCCACTCATGGATGCTGGTTCGTTCCTCCTGAATCCTGCTAGGGTGATAGCGTCGGGCACGATGCCCGACCCCGGGTGGATCGCGGCGAGCGGCACCACCACCAAGCTGGAGCTGCCGGTGAAGGTGCCGTACGACTTCATCGTGACGCTGATGAAGGATGTGGGAGGGGACTGGGACATCGACTACCTGCTGGAGGTGGGGCTCACCATCGACCTCCCCGTCGTCGGCGCCTTCACTATCCCGCTAGCCACCGAGGGCGAGATCAAGCTCCCCACCTTCCGGGACTTATTGTTCTAAGCAATTCAGATTATATCTAACCTATACTACTAAAGCTGTATACCAACATTCCCCTAAAAAAACACTGTTCCACATACAGTGCCCACCCCTCACAGATTACTGTTTTTATACAGTACCTATCCGCCATGAGCAGCAACAATAACCCGTTACGCACAGTACAAACCTGTTACTAAACGGTACATATAACAAAGAGTAATGGGTCATATGAATAGTATATACCCGTTATAAATAGTACAAACCCGTCACAAAATAGTATGTACCCGTTAGCAACTCCATAACAATAAATAAATAAATCTAACCTATACTACTAAAGCTGTATACCAACGTTCCCCTAAAAAAACACTGTTCCATATACAGTGCCCACCCCTCACAGATTCTTGTTTTTTTATACAAATTACCTATCCGCCATGAGCAGCAACAAGTAACCCGTTATGCACAGTACAAACCTGTTACTAAACAAGTACATATAACAAAAGAGTAACGGGTCATGTGAATAGTATATGCCCGTTATAAATAGTACAAACCCATCACAAAATAGTATGTACCCGTTAGCAACTCCATAACAATAAATAAATAAATCTTCGCCCGTGCTTTGCACGGCATCCCCCTGCTAGTTATTATTATATTTATATGTTTGGCGAGTGAATTGAATTATTTTCATATCATAATCGGCGTGCTGTATCGAAGTCTAAGTAATGAGGGCCGATTAGCAATATTTGGGTCTTTCTGTTCATAGATTAATCTCCAATTTACGAAAATTACCTGCAGTACCATCGTTGTGGCAACGATCTCAAAATCATTACTCCCCACATCCTATTGCTCCGGTGTTCTAATTCCTGTTAACAAACTACTATCTCAAAATCATCTGAGCCGTCAAAAAAAGAATCTTACCCGATGTAGCAAACGTGGCCCCATATGCCATGATCATGTTTTTATGATTGGAATGATATACATACATGATCAGTAGAACTAAGATTATCCCTATCAGGTCTCTCTCCCTTTCCTCCAAAAAGTTCATTTAAGAGATTGAGAAAATTGAATTGTATACAACAGGGAGATGAGCTCCAGCATATTGAGAAATCCTATCCGTTTATTTATGTGGGACCTACTTGTTAGTGACATAAAAAATATCTCTCCTTTCTCTACTCTCCCTCCCTTCTGCCTTGCATCCGATAGATCGGAGCGCGCGATGCAGGTGGGTCATGGCACGCGACATCTCACACTCAGACCACCACGGCGCGTGGTAGGTCATGGCACATGGCAGTGTTGCCCCAGCTGGTGGAGGCACGATGGCATCATTGCTCCTCTATCATGTTCACAACCCCGGCAAGGTTGGCTCCAACATGAGCACTTGATTTTTGAGCCAGCACCTCTCTATCCACTAGAATCACTCTTTTCCTTCTCTAGTGGGGAAGAATGCAAAGCTTGTCATAGACCCTCCTCCGAAGCAACACACAATATTCAATTTATATGTGCCACTCAAGGCAATCTATCAAAGCATATGTGTAACGTCCCGTCTCCTCGAGACCGGACCCGCTTACATCTGACAGCTTTAATAGGACAAATACTACCCTCACAGACCAACACCAGTCTTTTCTGCGCACTTTGTCCTCACTCATGCGCACCGGGAACGAATTCCCGGTCGGTCACCCATCCTGAAATTACTCCAGGCCAAGCACGCTTAACCCTGGAGTTCTTTCGATATGAGCTTCCGGAAAAGAAGTTGCAACTTATTGGTATGAATATCATATTAATCCTATTAAGCCCTGAGCCGGGGTGTTACATCCTCACCCCCTTAAGAGATCGACGTCCTCGTCGATCACCCCAGGCCAGGAACCTCCGCTCTTGGCCACGTCCATGTGCCCAGTGCCAGCGCATGTGCTATGCTGTGTGACCACGACGGATCCACACCAGCCATGCGCACCAAGCATGCGCAACTGCGACACACGCGCCCGTGAAACCGCGAGAGTCGGCTCTGATACCATTTGTAACGTCCCGCCTCCTCAAGACCAGGCCCGCTTACATCTGACAGCTTTAATAGGACCAATACTACCCTCACAGAACAACACCAGTCTTTTCTGCGCACTTTGTCCTCACTCATGCGCATCCGGGAACGAATTTCCGGTCGGTCACCCATCCTGAAATTACTCCAGGCCAAGCACGCTTAACCCTAAAGTTCTTTCGAGATGAGCTTCCGGAAAAGAAGTTATAACTTATTGGTATGAATCTCTACTACTTAAAAATTACCAAGAGGACCCGTCTACTACCGCGTGGTGAAGCCGCAACTCCCACACCGCCTCCGTGAATTTTTTTGCGCCCGACAGGTGGGGCCCTGATGCTGAGACGCTCCCTCACAGCCCCCGCGCACCGCCTCGTCTCCCGTACTCCCAGGAGCGCCGCCGCGGCTCGCGACGCTCCCTTTCTCCTGCTCCGAGGAGGAGATAGATCGTGGCCCTATAGGAAGCGCCGCCGCCGCGGCTCGCGACGGTCCCCTTCTCCTGCTCCTAGAAGTGTGCCCCCTCTGGTTAGGGTTCGAGGCCTGCCCAGGTAGGCTGTGAGGGCGGCGCCACCTGCCCGCCCGGCTTGCCTCCTCCACATAACCTCCTCGCCCTCACGCGGCCACCCCAGAGCACATCACCAGCGTTCGGCCGTCTCCCTCGCGCGGCCCTGGACCAGCGGCTGTACGGCCGCCCTACCTCCTCCAGGTCACCTCGCCCTCACATGGCCGTCGCTGAGCATCGACCAAGCATCCAGCCACCTCCTCTTCGCATAGCCCCTGCCCGGTGTCCCCTCCACCTCGGGTATGCGGTATTATGCGCCTTTTCCTCCTTTTTTCCCCTCAAATGTTAATGGACGGGTGACTGTATGTGCGATTGGGTGTCAATGTAGACTATATATAGCCCTCAAAATTTCTGTTTAATGATCCGGTTACCATTGCTAGATTCAGGTGAATAATCGCACTCTACCACATCTAATTTGGGACAGTATGGCCTTACGCTTTCGCTAAGTTCCTGACAAAAATGGTATTCAACTGCAGAGTGCCATTGCAAAGTGTGGTGAGTCTGTTATTTTTCCTATTAGTTATTTGCGCAGAGTTTGACATAAGTTCTTTATTAATGAATATTTGCTTCCCATTCCAATTCCTATTCATTTTTCGTGCGTATGAACAGCTGTGCTCGATTTGTTTATGCATGTTAGTCGCCTAGTGTGCTATGGAGATGCTTACCTTCCAATTCCGTTTTACGGTCTGCTTCAGTTATTTAGTGCGAGTGCACATAGCCAACTTTGTTAGCCTACACTATGGGGTCATTTATGCTTAAACTGTTGTACCATTGCACTTCTAATGCATACGAGAAATTCAGAGGACCATGCCATTCTTACAGTCCACGTGCTCTCGAAGATTCCCATTGGGAACATACTACACAAGGATCAACTGCTCTCCACCAAACTCCATGTACCCATGAAACCTAGCCAAATTCAGGTACTCAATGCGTTGTAATGTCTTAGTCTCACCACAAAGATCCATGCAGAAACTTTACATGGTTGTATTCTTTGCGAATACCTATTCCTTTCTTGGTACATCTATGTAAACTATTCTTCCATTATTTAGGTTCATATATTCAGAGATGCTGCAATTCTTATGGTGAATTTTGTTGATGAAATTTGAGCTCAAGGTGTCAAGTTGGACAACCTGAATATTGGACGTGCTATGGAATAGGTTACATGTTTGATACTCCGGTAATATTCCTCCTAGGATATGTCTTGCGTTCCCGCTTTTAGACTTCGTGCGTGTCGGTCATATATGCACCTACAATACAAGAACAGACTACTGACTTTATCGTAGGGGAACTTCTTACACATCTTTGAATCAATTTGACAAGGCCTCACGATGCTTGGTGACAGAGAAACCAATATGGTCGCCAAATTTATCAGTTTCACGGGTTCAATGCTCTATTTCTTATATCGATGGGTTGTTGCTTTATTTTGAGTTACTCTTATAGTGCTCTCTTTCTCGGCCAGGATGCTTTTCATTGATTGCACAGGCAAAAGAATTCGCAAGATACTTCGAAATAACATGTATCCAAGTATGGCCTTCTAAACTTTGGTCAACGGTTTACATTAAACATTCTATATTGTCTATCCCTTTGTTTGTCTCCAAATGACTATTTTGGCTTCAATGCTTGGCTTTAGCTGAAATGCATGTTTCAATTTATTACGTATAATTTTTTACGTAATACATACATTTTGGCATAGCCTTCACAATGATTTCCAATCCAAGTATTTCTGTTTTCTCGCTCCCTTGGCTCCCAATTTGAGCTCAACATTTATTTGAACAAAACCAAATCTCGGCTGCAAATTTTGTGGTCTTTTGATTTAGGTTTAGTAATTTCATTCACCACGCTTTACTACAATTGCAGTTAAATAAGATTTTGGGCTATCGACCACCAAAGCATTTCCATTATTGAGTATTGACCTTACCCTATTATGTCACTTTATTTGATTTTTCACGCTAAGAAATCGGACCTCCATCCCAGCAAAGGTTGAAGAAGTGTTTCCAGTTTCACCTGTAAAAGTAAGGGATATCACATTTAAATCAAAATATGCCTCATCTTCCCCCATTTGTGTTCTAAACTTGCAAAAATTAGTATGTTGCTTGACTTCTACTTTTCTGCGGTTTGTAGTAGTTGTATCTCTCGGGTCGCTTTCAACAAAAAAATGTTTTCTGTCGAATCCCTTTGAATACCACATGACAAGACTATTGGGCATGCGCCTGCGCCTTTGTCCTTTGCAATTTGCGATTCTCTAAATCCGATGTACGAAGATCCTCCAAAAAGCTTAAAAAATCATGCAATTCTGTCCTATATTCCTATACCGATTTCTTTGGAAGAATATGGAGCTATGAAGAGTCGGACATCCAACAAATATAGCTCTTGCTTGGTCCAAAATTAGGCATTACAGACTTCGGAATGCAGGTGTCATTTTTTCTCGCTTAGATTCTCCATTGATTATCTCGCCTTTGTGGGCAGCCCAATGATTATGTGTATATTGGTTCTAGAAGGAGGCCAATTTCCTTTAGATTAATCTTTCATGCCCGAAGTACCTCTATTTTTGCTTATGATGGCCTCGGTATTTTTCGAAAGTATGTGCTATAGAATTACCCTTTGTATCTATAAATTTGAAGGGTACTCATATCAAGATTTTTTTTTTAGATGAATCCATGTCAGGCTTATGATGCATGTGAATTGTGATTCACATAATATACACCTTTCTGTAATATTGCTTGTGAAGGCTGCAGATAATACACAATCTTAATAATAATAACCTAGATTTTCTTTTTAATTTGGGATACTTCATGGATACGTATAGTCCTAAGTATCCGAAATTAGTTTTCTCATTTTTATTTAGGATACTTCGTGGATACATATCCACCGTATATCCGTCGTGTATCCGTATCGGATACGTATCCTATACGGGATATGGCACCCACTTGGAGTATCGATTGTACGACACCCACCTGGAGTATCGGGGTAATGTAGTATGCATGTCTCCTTGGGTGGCTAGAACCAATTGATAATTTTTAGTTCAGTGTAATTCATGGATACATATGTGATGAGTAGTGTAATTCATGGACACATGTGATGAGTAGTGTCCCGTAGCAACGCACGGGCATTCAACTAGTATCATATTAATCCTATTAAGCCCTGAGCCGGGGTGTTACAATATGCACTTCAATCAGACCAACTCCCCAGTGATGCAATCACAAGTAAGCAATTAGAGTAGTGTAGGATAGATTGAGCTCTAATGTGTGTGTGGATATCAGTTAGGGGGTCAATAGCCTGACACACCAGGTGTTACATTTTTACTAGGCTAAATAAAAGCAAGAGAGAGCTTCTGTGAGCACCGAAGGTTATCTCCAACGGTAATTTGTGTGCAATACTGTGTAGAAACTATCTATTAGACTGCAGCAAGTTCTATGGTGTACCACCAAAGAACTCCAATGCTTGTAATGTTCCAAGGAGCATGAAAACAACCCTCTTTGGAGTGCACCTTGCGAGTGAATCTTGAGGCGCCTAAGTTGTGGGTCAAGCTTGTCATGCTAGTTAGTGCGTGAATCATCACTTAGGGACTCACCACAACATGGATGCAGTTTTCCGTCAAACAATAAAAAACTACAGGGATAAATCATTGTGCTGAGCACCTACCCTCGTTGGTTTTCCACTATTCTCACTTGCATTTACTTTCATATACATTGCTTGTGTGGTAGTTGCTTGATAGAGTTGCTCTCTAGTTAGTTATAGTTTCTAGTGGTATAGTAGCTTGTTTTAGTTACTCACTAGTTTAGCTATCTGTAGTTGCCTTATGTAGCTAGTTGTTTGTGTGTGTTGTTGTGATTATTTATATGTAGACTAGAAATATCTTGCTTCTAAAACTATGGTGTTGTGAGTGTCTGTTTGTACTGTGTAATTCGTAAAAAAGTGGAGACTACTAGGATCATTTGTTGTACTAATCACCTTTCCTCTAGCGTTGTGTTTTTTAGAAGAACCTTTTTACACTATATACTCCCTTTAGGCATCTAGATCCTTTTAGCTAGTTCAAGTCCTTCTCTTCAATCTATATAAGATTAAGTACCTTGTATACTAGCAAATAGTGAGTCCTCATGAATATGTAGTTATTCAATAATTGAAATCACCGAGCCCTTGTTAGGTACATGTGGGGCGGTGGCTCATTTAAAAAAGTTCTGATTGAACTTATTTTTTTAAATAAAAATAATCTTGTCACACGCCTAACGCAGGCGGTGACCGCCGCTGATGACAACGGGGCAGGAGAGGCCCATGAGGGGGGGCAGCCGCCCAGTGGGCCCCACAGCTTTCCCTAGGGGAGGGGGGTGTGGCCGCCGCCCCCTGCACCCGGTTGTGCCACCGTCACCGCCTCCTTCCAAGTTTCCCACGAACTTCCTTTTCAAGTATTTTACCAATTCAAAAATAATTAGTTATTTTGATGGAAAGTGCGTAGATTGATTGGGGAAATGAGGAATTTGTGTTCGATAAGGATTTCTCCGTCTTGCTTGTAGGCTAAGTCCGATCCGAATTATAAATACTAGAAGCATGTAACCAAATCAGTCAATCAATAAACGAGCGAAAGCTCTTCTATTCCCCTCTCGCTCTTCCCTCTCTACTGTCGCCACCACCTCTCCTTTGCCCACGGCCGATCATTGTTAGCGCCATGATCAATCATTTGTTGCCACTGCCCACGCCGCCCCTCCACCGAAACTCTAGGGCGCCGCATGATAGGCCGCAACCGCCATTGCCTCCTCGCCATCACCACCGTAGCCCAACCACCCTCCTCCTTGCCGCTATTTGTTATGGTTCTGATTTTGAGTGACTTTTGACTGCATTCGATTCGGTGAGCTTGGTTGAAGTTGGGTCTCAAACAATTCATGAGACCATGATAAATAAGATTATGTCAATTTTGATTTTTTAATAAAACCGTATGGTCAGCTGGTTATCCAGCACGTTTCTTACAATAAGTTGTGCTACAATTGGTTAAAATCTATAAACCATGATAAATAAGATTATGGCGTACAATTGCTTCTCACCATGTTTGAATTGTTGAAGCTTAGGGCGCGTTGGTTCCTAGACTCGCCTCGCCTCGCCTGGTGCAGTTGTGTCGGCGCAGAAACCGAGGGCCTCGCCCGCTCCGGAGAGCGGTTCCAGCTCTCCCGCTCCGGCTCGGCAAAACTGGCCGGCGTGGAAACCAAGAAGACTGAGCAAAGAAACCAAACGGCCATTCATCCCCGGTATCTGTCCTGGTCAGGCCACACAGGGCCGAGCGTAGGATCCAAACGCGCCCTTAAAATCTGTTGCATGCCGCTTGTCACAGATGTTTTTGCTATTGTAGTTGTAGCTGTCTCAGGGCTAGCTTCTGCAGCGACAATACCACTGTATCGTACAATTGCTTCGTGTCGCCATTTTGTGAATTGTTGAAGCTTAAAAAATCTGTTAGTAGATGCTTCTTGCCTTATTCCGTTATTTGTACTGTTTTTG
The DNA here is from genome assembly GCA_015844335.1 of Chrysopogon serrulatus. Lineage (NCBI taxonomy): Eukaryota > Viridiplantae > Streptophyta > Magnoliopsida > Poales > Poaceae > Chrysopogon > Chrysopogon serrulatus. The sequence continues at coordinate 47,601 of JADLZL010007395.1, forward strand.
CTATTGTTTTTCGTCAACGCCTAGCTTCTGCAGGTTGTGCTATAGCTTTGCGTAAAGCAATGGCGATCAAATGATTTAGGCTAATCTCAATGGGAGTTTCATAAAGTTTCATGAGCATTAATTATGCTGACATGGCATAGTATTTATTAAGAGAGAGACTGTAAAAGTTTTATAAGAGTAGAGATAGTTTTAGGCTAATCTCAATGGGGGGGTTTCATGGAGTTTCATGGGCATTAAATACGCTGACATGGCACAATATTTATTAAGAGAGAGACTATAAAAGTTTTATAGGAGTAGAGAGAGTTTCATGGGGATGAAACTCTTACGCACTTATTTCCAAAAAACGGGTGCATATGAAATCGTGCCATGAAAACCCCTAATCGAGACTAGCCTTATGGGGATAAAACTCTTCCATCTTGTTTCCAAAAATCTGTGTGCATATGAAAGCGTGCCATGAGACTCTCATTGAGACTAGCCTTACACGCGAGTGTTATTTTTTTTAAATCCAACCAAAATATATAAAATATCTACTAATCTATACCTATTAATAAAGAGGCAAAATTTCTTCCCATTTTTTTGGTCCGGCCCTCCTCTAACTAACTCTTCTTTCTAGATGAATGAAATGAAACCACCACTTATCTCTTACTTAGTTTGGAATTGCAAAACCTTGTTGGTAACTAGCATTCTATCTTTTTTAAACTTTCTTACATAATACATAGACAATAGCCACCTAATAAATCGAGTTGATCTCTCCTCGATTTTCCATATGGTACAAATCCTATATTGCAGATAGTATTTTTTATGGGCCTTAATATTTAATTGAAACATAGTTGAGATAAGCCCAAGTATGGCCCAAGAGAGGGCAATGTCATTTTGGTCCGGCTCTACTAACTAATCTTTGAGGTGTTTTCTATTTCCTGCTCGATATAGATATGAGGCTAAGCATAATTCAAATAGGTCACGTAGATCCTAAGCTGAATAGGAAAACCAACTCAAGTAGAAAAAGAAATAATTAGAAGTTAGACAATGATAATTTAGATTTAACATAAGAGTTTGATCGGTAGATGGAAATCGAGAAAGCCGTGGTGCGGGACACGTTGGTTTTTGCTTCCCAAAAGTTCGAGTCTTTTCCTAAGTTTTAAGTCTTTCCAAAGCGATCAAACGAAAGTTGGGGTGTTCTATTCGTAGTTAGCAAGTATTGTTAAGTATGGAATGGACACGGCTTCTCTCGGGGACTGGATATAGTTGCGTATACCGTATGGATGCTAGCACTTATTTATATATCCGAGAGCTTTGATCGACAAGATTCGCGGCCGTTGCCGATCCATCGATCGATCGCCGTGGATGGAGATCGCACCGAGCAACAAGCCCGACGAGCCGTGCGACATGGCGGCGGTAGACTTGATCCTTCAAGTTTTTCGAGTCGCTCGGCCACGGCCGGGGCTTCCGTTGGGACGGGACATGCCTACTTCACGGACATCTTGCGGCGGTGCATTGAGACAACAACGCCCTGCGTCAACATGGAGATGGACGTAAGTGATCTCATTTGCAAGCTGTAGCGTGAGTCAAGGATGACAACCGCCTTTGCATCCCCTGTGGACCCACTACGTCTTGTTTGAGATCGAATACGGCAAAGATGCGCCTGCTTGGGCGCATAGTGTTCGACCGTGCCCTTGCCGACTTCGGCCGACGGCGAGGAGGCCACGAGGACGATTCAGGTGATGCCAACCTCATGGCGACATGGTTTAGTTAGCGGCTGCCTGCACTTCGCCGGAGGTGCTGGTTCTAGCCGCCGCCACTGGTGGGAGTAGATGTGTGCGGCAAGGCTGGCTTCCTCCACACGCGTGTGGGGCGCGGGGAGCATGGACGCACCCCGGCCGCCCGGGGCGCAGAAGGTGAGGGAGGATTCGAGAGGAGCCGGATGGAAGCGACAAAGCATGTTAAAGGAGGAGACTTGGGTCCGTATTTTCTTGAGAGACTTCAACTCATTGACCTGGTCCTAGGGATAATATGGCGTAGATATACACGACACAAGATAGAGAAAAAAAAAAAAAAGAAAGAGAAAGAAAATCATTTGTCTTGGTTCTTTTCTGTACATTTTTTCCGTTTGGTTTTTCTGTTTCCAAATATTTTCTCCTGCTTTTTCTATCTTGATTTTTTCCTTGTTTTTATTTTTCCTTTTTGGTTTGATTTAATACATGTTTAATAAGACATTGTCAAATTAATGCCAACATTAGTTATATCGTAGAAATCATAGTCATTATAAAGTAAATTATAGATTCCAAGTTTTATAGAAAATATATAAATTATGAATTCAAACTATATTGTTACCATGGTTCCTAAACATTAAGATTCGATAGTTGTTTTTCTATAGGTGCAACGCATTGCGGGCATATTTCTTAAGTACTATTAATGATGCGGATTAGTATTATTAAATTAATAGAAGATAAATAAATTTTATAATAAGTATATGAAGATTTATAAATGTTAATAATATTTTTATAAATCTATCTCAGACTTTTTTTAAAAATGATTTTTTTTTTTTGAGAATTGATCTGTGTACGATCTGTACCATGAGGAAGCTCCATCGGGAATCCCCGGTTGCCCCATACATGCCCACAGCCAGCGAGGCCTGATGCTCACTAAAGAAAAGATAACGCCAGCGAGGATTCGAGGAATCAGGATCCCATGGCACATTCGTAACCACAGTTCCAAGCAACACCATTCCATGAGATCTAATCTAGCTACTCAGTCACCTTAACCCCAGCACAAAACCACAAACCTGCACCCCAAGTCTTGATCGATCCGATTACTGAACCGAATCACTGGAATAGGTTAAAGTAGGATCAGCCACTTGACAGCCAGTCACCAACTAATCAAATCAACGAATCAATGAGCGGGTCGCGAACCTTCCTCATCATAACAAAAAAAATCATACGACCAACGACTTGACCCACACAAAAGAGCAAAAAGAAAAAAACGAAAAAAAGTAGCAAAAGCCCAAAGAGAGCATCGCAAAACCCCGGCCCGGCCCGATCGGCCTCTACCGCGTAGAACTCTCTAGAACCCCCACGGGCCCTTCAAAAGGCCGCGTCGTCGCCCCCATCCCTTCGCCTGCCCTGCCCACCTCCGAGTGACCTCGATTATTCTGTTCGCTCTCGCCCAAGTCATCGTCTGGTCGTCGCCCGCAGTCGCCCAAAGCCGGAGGGGCCGCCATGGCCGCGTCGGATCTGGAGAGCAAGGCCAAGGAGGCCTTCGTCGACGACGACTTCGAGCTGGCCGCCGAGCTCTACACCCAGGCCATCGACGCCGGGCCCGCCACTGCCGACCTGTACGCCGACCGCGCCCAGGCGCACATCAAGCTCGGCAACTACACTGGTATTGGCAGCGCTCTTCCCCCACCCCTCCATCCTCCCTTGCTCTCTCCTAGTCCTACTGCTCCGGTAGGGTTTGATTCGATTGCTTGTGCGCTGACGTGTGGGGACAGTAGTTCGGCGCGCGCGCGCGCGCGCGTGCGTGCGAATGTAACCGCCTGGGTCTGCTATAGCGCCATGCGGTTTTCAGAAGCCGGTTGATTCAGTTGTGATGACTGAACTCGTGGCGATTCTATGTAGGGTGTGCGTGGTCAAAGTCGGCCTTTGGTGTAGACCTGGAGATGAATCATCTGATTCGAATTTCAAATAGGGCACTGGGTACGAGATGATTGGGGTTTCTGAAATGGTCGGGTAGAGTTGATAATATATGATTAGCCAGAGTTGAGCTCGTTGTTGGCTGTTTTGTGGGCAGTAGAGTATGGAGATTCAGATTGCCCCAAATGTCTAGGGCTAATTATGACATTTGGGATATAGCTTTGACTTGTGTGTTGCAAGGTATATTCCTAGTGCCTTATTTGGTTGCCTTGCTGTATGTGTGATACGTTTATCCCAAGTTCCATAATTGCTGTGTCACGATGTGTGTTGTAAGGTATATGCCACTAGTTCGTACTGTTGTGGTGCTGTGTTTCTAGGTATGCCCCAAGTTCCTTACCAGTACCAGTTTCATTCTGTGGCTTGCAGTGTGTTACCCCTAGTTCCTTACTTGCTTATGCTTGCTTTTTTGCTATTGGTCTGAGGGTTTCAGGTGAAATGTTTGTATATATGTGAAGTAGTACAACTCAATTAGTGGCTTGAGGGTTTTCAGCAGCATTTCAAAAAAGTTGTGATGACAGAGTGGTTTGAAAGGATTTAGATTATGTTAATCTCTGTTAGTCATAGCCTGGGGCGATGTCATTTTGTTGTATTAATCTTTGTAGGTTGTAATGCAAAGTTTCTCATTTTGACCGCATTCTGCAATAAACTTGAAAAAAAATGCTTCCTACTTTAGATATGTTTATATAGTTGTGTACAACCATTGGTTTTAATTTAGCTTCTCTCGTCATCCTAATTGTACATCCATATCAGCAGGATCCAAAATATGAAATTGCATGTTCATATGCTGTCATTGGAGTATTTGTTCTCAATAAAAAAAAAATGGAATTTAAGTTTGGCTCCTGTTACATCTAAATCGGTAGAAACCATAAGAAACATAGTGGTGTGGTTGTAATAAGAAATGGCGTGTAAAGTTTGGCTTCAGCTTCAGTTACATGTGAATCATTATAACCAAATCACTAAAATAATAAACTACATGGTGTAGTCATTGCAACTTTGTTTGTGTAAAAAGGAAGTGTGCATGAAGTTTCTTTTCAGTCTGTATACTGTTATTCATGCTACCATCATTGGCTTCTATATTTTTTAAAAACAATGAATGTATCACACTAAATGAATTAACTAAACTTGCAGAGGCTGTGGCGGATGCTAACAAAGCAATTGAACTTGATCCTACGATGCATAAAGCCTACTATCGGAAAGGGTTAGCAGCACTCTTCAATTTTCAATAAAAGTTAAACATGAACACTCCCATAATCTCCTCTGTTACATTTTTATCCGTGTAATAAGTTATTTCTTGTTTACAGTGCTGCATGCATTAAGCTTGAAGAATACCAAACTGCAAAGGCTGCTCTTGAGTTGGGTTCTTCCTATGCATCAGGCGATTCAAGGTTCACTCGTCTATTGAAGGAATGTGAAGAGCGAATTGCTGGTGAGCAAAACTAACTGCAGAAGTTAGTATATAGCAGTGTTTGTTTGTGTGGTGGTGGTGGTGTTGTGGGGGTGGGGGACTGGAGGCGGCTTGGGTTTTCTGACTATATGTGTCCACTTAGCTGCTTTGCCTGAGAAATGTTTGCAGCAGCCTTGTAGACTTGAGTATGTTTCAGTTTAACCATCTTATACTATCTGCCCTGTTACTTGGTTTATGTGTCCAGAGGAATCTAGCCAGGCACCAGTAAAGAACGTTGAGGCTCCTGTGGCTGCTACTGTTGAGGACAAGGAGGATGTTGCAAATATAGAGAATACACCACCAGTGGTAGAACCCCCAAGCAAACCTAAATACAGGTAACTAGTGTAAATCCATTGAACTCTTTGAACCACCTAGCTCAGACTGAATGCTATGTAATCAAACCACTTCACCTTTTCCCAGTACAGATTTGTTTACTGATAAGCATGTCCTAATTTGGGGAGTGATACAAGGAGGAAAGCAAAATGCTTCTCCAGAAATCAATGTCAAGCATGCATTGCTATTTTTTACTAAAATTTTCTCTTAAATAATTTGTGCTGCAGGCATGACTACTACAACAGTGCCACAGAAGTTGTGCTGACAATATTTGCTAAGGGTGTTCCTGCTGATAGTGTAGTCATTGATTTTGGTGAACAGATGGTATGTTCTGCTCATATTATTATTATTATAGTTCCCTTGTCTTTTGTTTTTACTGTATTCACTAATTTTATTTCTCATTTTAGTTAAGTGTGTCCATTGAAGTCCCTGGTGAAGAACCGTATCATTTTCAGCCTCGCCTGTTTTCTAAGGTAAGCACTCTCCTTGCTATTTCGATGTTGCTTTTCATACTTATTATCTGTTACTAAAGTGTAAGTTACACTGTGTAACCTAATAGCTAGCAGCCTAGCACCTTTCCTTCAAGATAAGGATCAAATACAGAGTAGGAATTTATTTATTTATGACTTCTAGCTGCTATCAATCAAAGGATCAAGAGTGGGAAATTTAAATAATTATAGAGAAATAAAACAAAACCACACATATAAGCTTGACTTTACCTTTTTTTTTTCAACAGTATAACCACAGTCTATGGGGTTTCAAAGCAACATGTTGCTTTGTGTTATTTCTTAAAGAAGTATTTAGCAGGTCATGTGCTCAATTGTGGATGTTTGTGGTTAATATTGTCCCCTGTGAAGTTCAACTGCCTGATTATTATTATTATTATTATTATTATTATTTTTTTTTTTTGTGATTTAGCTAAACTGGTCAGCTAACAAGACATAAGAAGGTTTCATTCAAAGATTTCGGTTTATACACAGCACTGTCTTTTTTTCTTCATCATATATAATGCAGTCGATACAAAATCGTTTGATAAGCATGGAATGACTTGAATTTTGAACTCCAAAGATTGCTTCAACAGTACTTGTTGACTTATTTTGGGCTCTGCTTGGCAAATAATTTTGACTGCTAGTATAATATTGATGTATATTAGGTTTCAGAATGATCTTTTGGAAGTCTTGTGGAAACTAAATTGGTGTTGTGATTTTTTTCTCTCTTTTCCCTTTGGAGTGATCTATAAACCCAAATGGGACCTGATGGGACCTGGTAATGGAGTCGTTTTTCTTTTGGTCTTGTTGTCATGGGGGCCTGTCGTTTAAATTCTGCATAGCATTGCTTGTCAATTCCAGTTATGTTGGTTGACTATTTGTAGTTATCTGATTAGCTTACTGAATATCCTTTATTTACATGTGAATAAATGTTTTTATATTGTTGGAAATTAGATTATCCCTGAGAAATGCAAATATCAAGTCTTATCCACCAAGGTCGAAATACGCCTTGCAAAAGCTGAGCCGGTGACATGGACAACTCTGGATTATAGTGGAAGACCAAAGGCTGTTCCCCAGAAGATAAGCACACCAGGTAATATCTACTACTGCCACTCGTTTATGTCCGAGTCCCTATAGTTAGGAAACTGTGGTCATGATTTACTGATAAGGCCTTGTTTGGCTGCACGCAAATACACACCAATCCATACGGTTTGAAAGGGATTGAGTGTATTTTAGTTCAAATTCCACCTCAATCCCTTCCAAACCGTATGGATTGAGGTGTATTTGTGTGCAGGCAAACAAGCCCTAAGTGAGTTTACTGGGCTAATCTCCTTCCATGCTGGAGATGGGTCAAAGCATATTAAGGCACCTTTTCAGTGTTAACTCAAGTTGTGTGTAGGCCAGAGTTCTGATTTTTCGTTAGTTTCTTCGACTATCTTGTGGTTTGCTGGATGTTTTTATATGGGTATTTAACTATTTCTACCTTTTTACCCTGCCCTTGCTCAGTTCCATATCATTCCCCTACCTTACATTAGTGTGCATACTACCTCTGGAACTAGTTTTGTGCCTGAAGTTTATGAGTGTGGATATCAGAATGGTGGGGCGTTGGATGAACGGAATGAACTGAATTATAATAAACCAGCGTGATGCACGAGCACAAATGATGAAATCATTATTGAAAAGGACTTTGATATTCTAACATTCATGATATTCATTACTAATTACTATGGCATATATTAAGAAAGTTACAGTAAATGGTGTATCATATCGTCATTCAAAAGGTCTTTGACATTCTAACATACATGATCTTCATTACTATGGCATATTAGGGAAATTATGGTAAATGATGTTTCAGACTGTTGATGTCTCCCTAATTCATTACTGTGGCATATTAGGGAAATTGCGATCGATGTGTATATAGACTGTTGATATCCTTTGGCCTAATTCAGTTATTTTAAATATGGTTTGCCAACAGAAGCATAGGCATGCTGCTGCTTATGATTTATGAAAACCTTTAAAACTATGTTAACATTATTACTATAACTCTATAAGTCTATAATAATGCGAACCACAAGTATTGTGCTTGTAGTTATGCAGCAATATTAATGAATTGCTTTGCTTAGCAAGAATTTAGTTTTTAGGTAACCGCTAAATGAACTACCAAGTTCAGATATATGGAGTTGTACACAATTTACATATATACTGTTCCATTTCATGGTTTGCGGATGGCCAATGATTAAGTTACACATGATAGATAGCTTGAGATGAACAGCCGACTCTAGATATTGTTCAGCTAAACAGTCTGGATTGTTGTTCAAGTAATTGTATAGTGAGGCTACTAATTTGAGTGAATGCACAGTGAACGCATTTGTGCACACATTAGGATTGTAGTGTGTCCATTTGTGGTTCATGGCTGGTCTCTGCATGATCTACAGTTTGAGATGAACAGATTTCTGTAAATAAATAATAACAATATTGGCCAATTAACAATCTGGATTATTTCTTCGTTGAACTGTCTTGCATTTCTTACAAAGACATTATTTGTATATATGTTCTGCAGCTGAAACAGCCCCAAGGCCTTCATACCCATCTTCAAAATCAAAAAAAAGACTGGGATAAACTGGAAGCTGAAGTAAAAAGGAGGTTTGATTAAGATGCCCACTTATATGTATCAATCTTATTGCTGCATCTTGGGTTTTTCAAATATGAATGGGGTTGCATGATTTGTGTCCGCAACAGGAGAAGGAAGAAAAACTTGATGGTGATGCTGCATTGAACAAATTCTTCCGTGACATCTACAAGGATGCTGATGAAGATATGCGGAGGGCCATGATGAAGTCATTCGTACGTGATCTTTGGCCCAGCTAATTCTGGATTTGGAACCAACTATATTTTTTATGCCTATACTCACGTATCCTTGCCTGTTCCTGCAGGTGGAATCTAATGGCACTGTTCTGTCAACCAATTGGAAAGATGTTGGGTCGAAGAAGGTGGAAGGGAGCCCTCCCGATGGTATGGAACTCAAGAAGTGGGAATACTAGAGTTCGTACTGCCCCATCTTTTGTAAATCCAGGTCTTGGAAACTTATGACCTAGTTCCGTCCACCCATTTGGTGCCTTGAGCTTGGTTAAGTCTGCTTTTGTAAGCTTTCTGTATGACAGTCTAGCGTGTCTGAGTGCTACTTGCCGTAGTTTTTGATGGACATATGGTATGCTATTCTGTGGTATCGACTGCTAAACATCTGTGGTAACATAGACAGCAAACTATAATCTGTGGAATGCATATTCTTTTTTGGTCGAAAGATGTTTTTCTTTGTCAGCATAGTGTGATCTTCACAGCTGAATAATAGTACTGTACTATGCAGTGACCTTTTTTTCGCGAACATGCGCCAAAATTGATTTGTGTCGGCGTTTTACTTGGTTTTCAGGTCTGTTGCCTGGTCCATGTGCTCGCTACAGCCAGGGTACCTGAATTATAGGAGTACCAAAAAAAAAAAAAATCAATGCGCACCGACTTCTCGGAGATTACGCAAGTACAGCGGAAATTCAGCCCGTTTGTTTTCGGGATCCTGTTTGTCAGAAACGCGCACAAAAAAGACGCCTATACATATCTTCTCTCCGACGCGAGATCTTTTCGTCCTCTACTGCAACCTGAAGGTTCTCAAGTTACAACGCCGCCCACCTGTACTAGAGTGAGAGCCGCCGTCCCAGTACGCCATCTTCCTCCTCCGCGACGTGCTCGAAATCGAAGTCGTCGTCCACGGGCGCCAAGAGCTCGTCCAAGTCCATCCCCGCAGGCCAGAACTCGTTGTCGTCGTCGAAGGCCGCCATCTCCTGCTCCCCGGCCATCGTTGACGATGTCTCGTTGCTGCCGTGCTCGCGGTCGCCGGTGGCTTTCTCCACCGCCTTTCCCTGCTCGTGGCTCTTGGGGGACGACGAGGCCGTGCCGTGCTCGGCGGCCGCGCCGGACGACGACGGCTTGTGGCGAGTGGTGCCCGCGAGCGCGTTGAGCTGCGTGGGCACGGGGTGGCAGTGGTCGGCCATGTACGTGACGATGAGCACCCCGGGCTTGGCTGGGCTGCGCTCCACCAGCTTCCGCGCCATGCACCCCTTCATGCTGCTGCACTTGTAGTACCCCCTGCGGTCACAAGATTCCCATCGCAACGGATGGAGGAGCATTATTAGTTCGTTGAGCCTGCCGGTCAGCGGCGGCCACAAGGTCAACAGGCTGGGCAATTAGTACGGCTACCGAATTGTCTTGTAGTACCACAGATGTACACGTGACATGCAGTGCGACCAAGCTTGATGATGCGCGCCCAAGTGGCATGGCATGGCGTTTCATTCTTGTGACTGAATTATCAAAAGCTCCTAACACTAGCTAGCTAGGACATCTATATGTGATGAAGAAGCCTCAAGGATGGCATTTCACGGCCCCCTTTTCTTCTTCTTTACTTAGAAAAAAGGTTCCAATAATTAAGGTGTTGGGATCCTACCAAAAGTTGAGTAGTAGTGCTCTGCTGCGCAGTCAACGATCGACGATAAGGGCAGGCTAGCTAGCTATACCGGCAGTGATGAGTGCAACGCGTGGAAAGTAGTATGGAAGGCGATCGAGGTCAAAGGCAGTTACCGCGGATAAGGCGAGCCCTTGATGGGCTTTTGGCCATACTTGCGCCACGCCCACGGGTCCGACGACGACGACGAGCCGCCGTCCGCCACCGGCATCTCGCGCACCACCTTCTTCAGCTGGCTCTTCTTGCTGCCATACCACCACACACAAACCAGAGAGGAAAAAAAAAGGAAAACAAATAAGCCATGTATCGCAGCACTTCATACCTTCTCTCCAACTAAATCATCATGCACTCGAAATTAAAGTCAGTCTAAATAAAAAAGAGGAATCTCGCACGAAATCTGTGTTGGCATCTTCACGGTATGGTTGTATGCTATGCTATGCTACGCACGATGATATGGAGTTGGATGGAGCGCACAGCATCGGGCTACGGTACCTTCTTTTCGGCCGCGGCGTGCGCGCGCCGGGCTTCCGGCCAGGCGGCGACGCCCGCTGCTGCTGCATCCCGGACGTGGACGCGGCGCCCGCGGGAAGGAGATCATGACCTCGCGCTCGCGCCCGTCGTCCCCGGCGCGCGCGGCCTGGGCGACGGCGCGAGCGCGGCCGGCAGAAAGAAGGGCTTGCGATCCACCAAATCCAGGTCCTCGAGGTCGTATAGGAGCGCGGCGGCCTTGGCCACGGGCGGCGGCGGCGCCGCCCGCTGCTGCCCCTGGAGCGCCAGCACCGCCGGCGTCGTCGTTGTCGTCGCCGTGGCACGCGCGGCGCGGCGGCGGGCGGCCGGTCCGGCGCCGCCTCGTCGTCTCCCCGCGGCGGCGCCGGCGCCGCGGGCGCGGTCGTCGTCGGCTCCGGCGCTGCGTCGTCCGCCCTCGGCGCCGTCGCGGCGGCGGGCTCCGGGTGCGCGACGCCGACGCTGGTGCAGCTCCTGACGACGGCCTGCAGGTCCCAGTCGTTGAATTGCTCCGCCATGAGTAGCAGCACGCCGCGCATGAACCACGACCGACCCGGCTCCCGAGCCTTTGACGAGGCGGACGGACGCGTATACTGGCGAGCTGGGAGGAGGAGGAGGAGGGTGGAGGGGGTGGGGGTTGACTTTTGGCAGTGGCAGTCCAGCAGGGCCCCGCGGCCCCGCACGCGCGCATATATACGCGTGCCTACGTCTACTATACGGAGTACTCCTACGTGTGTATGTATGTATTCGGCGGACGCGCAGGCCGGGGGCATGCTACAGTCCGCCGCAGGCCCGATCTCTGCGACGGGATGCGATGCGAAGTCAACCCGCGCGGCGGCAAGTGGTGGGCACGGCGGCAGGGATACTCTTAAAAAATGATCGCCTCCTGATTTTGCATCCCAAGCCCACGCCTAGGCAAGCGCGTTTTTTTTTTAAAAAAGTATGTTGCGGCTGTGGGTTCTGGAAGGGGATGCTGCTGCTGCTGCTGCTGCAGTGTCGTCGCCAAGCACACTTGTCAAAAGGGGGCGGTCCGGGGCGTCGATGAGTCGATGGGTCGTCGTCGAAGGGCTGCTTTCTTTCGTGTTGTGCTCTTTGACTCCGCTCCAAATGTCAAAAGGGAGAGAGAGAGAGAGAGAGAGAGAGAGAGAGAGAGAGAGAGAGATGGGGCGGCACGCCTGCACTGGAAGATTCGAGCCCTCACGCTCACACCCGTGCCATGTCGTAAAGAAGGCTGCAGAGGCGAGGGAATAAACTGGAAATTTATAATATTGATGATGAATGAATCGTTTTTACAGTTGCTTGCGCCCTCTTTTTTAATTAATATTATTATTGTTACACGTACTATTACAAGTACTATAATCTATACTCGGTCCCCATTATTGGTCGCGCTTGACTACTACTATAGGCGGGCGTCGGTTATTATTCCCGTTCCGATCATCTGACCCTGCGCAAATGTCAAAGGGCGGCAGGGAGAGACAGACAAGGAGCCAGAGAGATCTGTACTACTGGTGGCACTGCTGCGTGGATCCGTGTAGTTTATCGCGCGCGGCGGGGGGGTGGGGGTGTGGGGAGGGGCCCGGTCAAGCCAATGGCCGCGCCGGTGAGTGGTAAAGTGCCGGGGAGTGGGGCGCTTTTGGACACGAAAACGACGCGCGCGCCGGCCCGCGCCCGCCCCCCGCGCCGGCCGCCAGAGCGCGTTGTTGCTTGCCGCCTTGTCTTGCTGCGGCCGTCGAGTGCGCGCGCGGGGCCTGCCGGGGGACCTGCTGGAGTCCGCATGCAATATATCTGTGTTGTGCCGGCCCCGATCGACGATCTCTCTCTTCTCCCCGCTTTTCTCGAACGGTCCACTTCAGTGCAGGTGTGCCTTCTTCTCATGCCATGGCATGGACACAGACAGGCACACAGCCGAGGAGCCGAGGAGGATCTCCCGAGGTGTAGGGGCTGCCGCTTGCGGCCTGCCGGTGCCGGGCCTCCTACGCTGCGCGAGCCACGCACGCACGCACGCAAACGGCACGCGCGCGAGTGCCGAGTGCGGCGGGTATTTGGATAGATAAAGTTTGGTGTGCCGAATGCATTAGCTAGCTAAGCCGGCGGTGCGTACGGTCCGGCCTGCTGCCAGTCCGCGTTATCGCTCGCTCCCGGTCCAGGCGGATGGATGGATGGATGGATGGCCACCACCACCACGGCACCACCTCCAGCTTGTTAGGTCTGGGCGCGCTGCGTCTGCGTTGCGCCATCAAGCGATCGAGCCCAACCGCGGCCAGTCGCCACTGCAACCGATCGATGGTGGGTGGTTGACACGTGACTGTTTTTTGTTTTTTGTTATACCTTTTTTAAGTAGCGTCGCGATCGGCTACCTGACTTTGATTGAAGCAACTGGCGGCAGGTCCGGTCATTGGTCAATATGCACTTTTCAAATGCGTGCCTGGCTAGTTCGTGTGGCACACTGGTAGGTGCCAGCAGGCGGCTTCTCCCGGTATACATTTGTATTCTTTTGCTTGCAACGATTTCTTCTTCCTCTTCTTCCAAGGACATGGGGCTGTCCCCATTGGGTTATAACCCTAGACACATATTGTCTCAGAATTACTTGACAGTAAGTACTAGTGAGGATCAAAATTTGCTAGGCATGCATCTATTTCAAACCAAACATTGTAGGGTCGATCTGGTGCGGCATGAAGGAGGCAAAACTCGACAAGTTAACATAGAACATATATCCTAACAGTCATTTTCCCCTGTGCAGCAGCCACAGGTTCCATCGACCATGCATACACTGTATAAGACATTGATTGAATTGAATGCAATGCACGGTCTGGGCGCTTCAACTAATTCAAAACACTGTCTCATTTGATGGAAAACAATTCAGAGACTACTTGATTATCAGTCGGTGCCCATACTGACGGAGCCCCCTGATGTGAAATTATCATATAGCTTAATTATGAACGGTTCATGAAAACAACATGTACGTCCTAGCTTGTATACGTCTCTCGCCTCTTGACTTGAAAACGCGGAGCTACGAGCGAGTTTGTGCCTTCATGCTGCGCCCGGCGGCCTACCCGCGCTGTAAATTAAACCAACCGCGCTTTGCAATGCCGACAGTGAAGTGTTGAATCGGATCGCGATGCATGCATGACGAAAGCGGGGAATATATGTCTCCATTCATGGTTCATGCGCCTGCCAGGTTTATTCGCTTTACCATCGATCGATATCGATGCTCGGACCTCGGAGTGGGGTTTGCAGTGCAGCTACTGCGATGATACCGATCGATCGATAGGCGATGGCGGGCGGGCGATAGCTCTCCTCTCGGTCCTCCCCCTGTCATGATGAGTGTCTCTCCTGCACTGTGAGAGCAAAAAAGAAGGGGTCCCCGCTAGCTCCCCGGACGGCTCCCCGCACTGCAACTTGCCGAGATGCGGCGGCGGCGGCCCTTCCACGGCCGAACGAGCTCGCCGCTGTTATTGTGCACTGCTGCTGAATGCCGAGCGGGAATTCTGGCCCTCTGGGAGACGTATACTGCAGCGGACGCCTGATCAAGTCGCCAAGGGCCCTCGGCCAGCTGCTCGCGGCGGCGAGGTTTGTTTGCGTCGTCGTCAGTCGCTCGCGCGATCGATGCGGACATGGAGTGGCGGTAGAATCTTATACTCGTGCGTATTGCTTTGCTTGCTCCCGTCAATCTGTACCCCTCCCGCGCGCTTTCCAGGGAATCCTCACGTCGTCGTCGTCATCACCAACTACGCTTATACTATCTCTCGTCTCGTGGACTTGCAAAGGTTTCGAATTAACTGAATCAAAGTGTTGAATTTGCGAACTCGCAATATTTATGGCTGATCTCATGTATGCGCACGTACGGGGAGAAGCGACAATAAAGCTAGTCTATTCTCTAAAACATACGGACTCTATTTAAAAAAAAAAGAGAAAAAGAAATCCTAATTCTAATCCGATTGTACGTGGGCTCTTACCAAAACTCTTAGGCCTTAGCAGGACTATATATACATGGGAGATCTATGCTGTAATCACCAATAATCACAGAAATAAAAAATAGTCTCCTTATTTTGTGTCTACTTATTCTTCTACTTTCATCTACTATGTTGATCATGAGAGACGAGAGGGAAAGGTCCTAACCGCTGCCAACATATTTTATAATACGTTGTTATAAAACACATCGTTGACGTCAGATCGGTTCTCGCTCATAATTACAACAAACACAGTAGAGAACACAAGAGAATAATTGTGGGACTACTTTCTGGATATTGATAATTTACAATGAAGGATCTCTCACGTATATAGTCCGAATATGTCCTAGAGTTTGGTAAGCGCCCACATAACAAACAGACTAAGATTAGAAATCCTCATCCCCCTCTTTCTATATTTCAGAATCTGTATGTTTTACAACACTTCCCCTTGGACGATTACTACGATATTATACCTCACTAAAAACTCCATTCGAAAACCCAGTGGGAAAAAACGATAGGGAGAAAAGAGCACATATATACCGTCCTTGTTATTGCACGTATATTGTCTCGTTAAAACCTTTATGAGAAACTTCAGAAAAACACATAATAGGAAAAAGAGTACAATAATAATTTTCAAGATTTTAGTGAACATTCTTCTAGAATGATCTCAGTGTCTTCTAGACATAATAATCAGAATTATTTAATCAAGGAGTTCTCCCCTGATTTTTGTATTTTTCTCAGTCTTCTCATGCCAATTCCACGTATGCACTTTTCAAAAATAGGTGGAGCTAAAACCTTTGTGAATACATCTGCGAGATTATCACAAGATTTTGACACGAGTTACCATAATTTCTCCATTCTTTTGCAATTCATGCGGATAGAAAAATTTAGACGAAATATGCTTTATGATATTTGATTTAATGTAACCTGATTGAACTTGTGCAATACAAGCTGAATTATCTTCATAGATAATAGTAGGGGTAGGCGCAATGTTAATTCCACATGCATTCTGTACATGCTGATGGACACGCCTAAGCCAAATGCTTTCTTTGGCTGCTTCATATAATGCAATGATTTCAGAGTGGTTAGTGGATATAGTTACCAAAGTCTGCTTTGATGTCCTCCAAGAAATGGCCGTTCCACCATTGAGAAATACATACCCAATCTGTGATAATCCATTATGGGGATCAGATAAATATCCTGCATCTATATACCCAATTATGTTAAGATCTTGTTTCTTCTGGAAATATAATCCAAGATCAATAGCACCCTAAGGTACCTAAGGATTCTTTTTACACCACTCCAATGCCTTTTCATTGGAGCTCTGAACCTGGCTAATAGGTTAACAGCAAATGCAATATCTGGCCTTGTACCATTTGCAAGGTACATTAATGCTCCAATGGCACTTAAGTTGGGATACCCAGACCCTAATAATTCTTCCCCTTTTTCTCTGGGTCTAAAAGGATCTTTTTCTACATCGAAGGATCTTCCCATCATAGGTGTACGTTCAGGATCTTAGATTTATCATTTTTGAGAAGCTCATTTGTTTTTTTCAGCATAATAATTTTTTGGGATGAACGAATAATTGGTATTAATTCTGAAAATTTGCATATACCATAATCCTAAAAAGTGCTAGGATGCTTCTAAAGATATTTTGAATAACCGTCTACTATCTTTTTGCACCTTACCACTTGTTTACATGCAGTAAACTTAATTATATGCATATGATATATTTTATGTTAATTTATGCATGTATTAAAAGAAAAAAATATCCTAGAGTTACTCTAAATAGTAGAATTATTTGTTATGGTCATTATTAATCCATGTAGGATATTTTACTACCATTGAAATGTAGTGAACTTGGGATACATATTTCCTAATTACTCTCTAGAATGAGTATATGACCGAGATAAATAACAAATGCATTGCGGGGAATCATTGCATGAGAACAATCCCAAATTATAATTACACTATCATATTGCATTGAAAGTGGAACTTCAAGATTATATACCTATTGAGGTATAATGGTGCTCTATAATCAAAAAAAACTTGCAAGCTTTTGTACTAAATGTCATAGAAGACAAGATGGTAAATAATTATCTATGAATATTCATGAAGAAACGTCTCTTGAATGCAGAATATCAAAGAGCAATGTAATACATGAAGTATTTATATTTATCATCAGAAATTACTCAAATAGAAGTTGGGTTATAATTTTTTTTAGACAGCTCTATAAACCAGGATATAGGACTTGTATATGTTGCACTTCTAGAAGGATCATGATTTTATATCACTACTATGAAATGAAGCATACGTGAAGCGGCTAAATGTCAAGCATAGAAGCTAAGCCATCTATAAATGGATAAGAATTTTTAAGTTTTCTCTAGAAGAAGAGATTAAATCATGTACTTACAGACTTGTATTATCTTACTACTATCTATCTAAAAGTATTAGGAAGTAGCAGTGGTGGTGCATTAAGTTTGAATTTCCATTGAATTAAGTGGTTCTTGTATACTCATAGAAGAGTTAATGGTTAATTTATTAGCTTAAAGACTAATATAAAGCATTTACTATTCTTATTTGCAATTCTTACTTGCAATACTATGTGTTTACCTTGCATGGAATAGATTGGATTTATATATTTTACATATAAATAATTGTCTATTTATGTCTATCTAAATAAATTTTATAATAATTTTATCTATAAAGAAGCCTCAATTAACCATGAAGGTTATAGTTCATTGTGCACTACTATCATGCAGGTAGAAGGAAAACTGAATTTTCTAGAAGCACATGGATAATTGGACTATACTAGTCAATTAATTGATCTTAGAAGGGTCAATTTAGCTAAGAAATAGTATAATTTATAAACTGAGTATTTAATATTGGAATCTAGAAACCAGAAGTTTATGTCCTACCCTAAATTTGTTATTGTACATTGAATAGCATACTTGATATATGAAATTTCATGCTAGAATTAATAAATACTAGAAATATGATTGGATTATATGTAACATTAGGAATGAGATGATGCATGAAGCATATGACTACTTAAAGTAATTATGGCATGAAAAAGAGGAGGAATTTTTAAAAAGGGCATAAGAAAATGTGGGTAATATATATTCAATAGGCATAGCCCTCCTAAATCTATCTTTAAGTGCGTGTATAAGGACTTGAAGTCCTAGTCTGCGTCCCTTCCCGGTCGAGTTAACTTTTCGACATTGCACTAATTACAAGCAAGCTTATAGCTTTGCATATTGTTGTTATCTATTATATTGGATTGAATACCAACATTCCGCATTACATATGAATGTGTATCACTATGTTGTATTCTTGTCAATTTGTAACTATCTTCACTACTGTATAAATACTTGCATGAAGCTATATTCATAGCCTGTAGCTACAACTTTCCCTTATAATTAAAATGGCTAGCTTGCACGCTATGTCTATATAGTTCTCATTGAACTAAGAAATATTTTTGCTTTCAATACATCGTATGTATAAGCAATAAATTGGTCTAGAGCCAAGTAGCTTAAGATCGAGGGAGTTGGTTAATCTGAAATTAGCTAATTAGAAAAATGACCCAATTGAATGGGCTCGATTATTGTGGGAATGGAGATTGATATATAACAACACTTAATGATGATTTGAGATTTATGAAAAAGGCCATTTAGGGAATTTTGCATTAATAGAGCAATTAGAAAATTTAAGAAGAAATTTCATGTGAATTTGAATGTTGCATATTTCATATATTTAAAGTATATGATCTATTTTTATGTATGAGTACTTGAATCAATTATTTGGGCTGAATAATAAAAAACTAGATAATAAAATAGTTTTTATAAACTATGGTATGTGCAAATCAAGAGGAGAACATCTCTCGAGTCTATAGGTATGCTTTGAACACTACTAACTGCACATTGTATATTCTAACTCGTTGCATATAATGAATTATAACTCTCGGATTAAAATTTTTGCGTGAATATTTCCCATAAAATTTCCTTATAGCATATATAGATGGGCCTCCACTTGTAGTTGGAGATAAATAAATTTGAATTATTTTTAAGCCCATAATAGGGGATGTTTTTTGAAGTATGCTAGAAAGATATAATATTGGCATTAGGGGAGAGAAAAGCCTATTTTAAATACCAAATATTGTTTCTACGGAAGAAATAATCTTAAAAGAAAAATTATTCCTTAAAACTTGAAGCGAGAAATAGTATCACGCACTAGATCAAACAACAGTTAGTATTGTATACCATCAAGCTAAAATCTATAGGGACGTCTGTGGATTCTAGTTTAGTGTATACTTGTTGAATAGAAATGAAATGAAACTCCTCCATTCTCTCACGAAGAGAACACCTCATAAAAAAATTTGAACACCTCATGAAGAGGATCATCATGAAGATGAAATCCAACACATTAAGCGCCGCGCATTATTAGTGTTGGGTATGCAGAATAATAAATCATCTCTTGTTTAGTAAATAATAGAGATGAAATAATCTCATATTATGAGAATATTGAGAGAAAATAATAATTGACGAAAACGCTACTTCTATAATTACAAATGTTTCTCTTATAAGAATTCGGATCCAAAAAAAAAAGTCCATGGCAAAGCGCTTGTAGCGATTATATCGGGTCAATGAAGAAAGCAATTGAGGTTGAATTTTCTACTAAGAAAAAAAATAAATGTTCTGCTATATCTCTAGCAAATGAAATGGATGAATATAAAATATGCAGTTAATAGATGGATTATAAAGATCCATACGGTTCCTGAAGAATATAAATCGCAACATATGGAAATTAAATCTCATACAAGTATTAAAAAGTCTAAGGTAGAATATATTCCTGAATGAATATTGAAGTCTCAAGAAAAGCATATCCTAGAAGGAATAGAGTCATCGAATAACTTTATAGCGAATAAAACTATCGCATTATGTATATCACATAATAATCTCCCATACAATAGAGAATATATATCTCGTAGAAGAGAAATATTATTCACTGAAAATCAGAACATCATTAAAGGAGTTAACCCATAAAGGATTTACCGCTCGATTCTTAAATAAACACCATTAATCCTTGAAGTGAGAATATAGACCTAAGAGAAAGAAAGTGAAGAATATTAAATGCCACGAAGGTGTCATACAAACACTCAGAAAATATATATTGTAAAGCTAGCAATAAAATGTTGGTATCCTCTAAATACTACAGAGGGTATAACAATAATGGTGATTTTAGCAATTGAATTATCCCCAAATGCCAAATATAAGACTGAATTTATTATCGAGTAAAATAATCCAAATCTCGAAGATTTATAGAATATATATTTTAAAAAATCCACTAAAGAAGAATTATAAGTACTCAAACTCTAGTAGAAGTTCGATACACTGTCTAGAAGATATTTAATATTTATCCCCATGATCCTTCAAAAGGATTTATTATCCTAAAGTATAAATTTTATTTGTTTTACACAACTAATAAGTGATAATTTATGCATAAAGCATATTGCTCTTATTTATACCTATTATAATTTATAGAAGAATTATAAGCTAATGTTTTGAAATATTTAGTATTATGGTACTGCATACCATTATTAAACAAACAGTTATGAAAACTGCGGTTTAAACAATGAAGTTCAAAAGATATTGTTTTATGAGAGGAGCATATTTTATTAATTTACCTTAAAGGTAAACCACTAGAATTATAAAGATCAAGTAGATCATATTTGCTAAAACACTGAAGTTTATGCATAGATCATGAAGATCAATATCTATTCATGAAGAATAGACTGTCCGGAAGAATACATGACCAAGAAGGTTAAAATGTTGTACTCTTTTTTCCCTATGTGAATTTTTTACTCAAAGGTTTCTCACACAAGGTTTTTAACGAGACAACATGTGCGATACAATTAACAAATGCGATGTACTCTTTTTTTCCAATAACCATTTTTTCCACTAGGTTTTCGGATGGAGTTTTTAACGAGGCATATGTATGTCATGGTAATCGCCTAAGGGGGAGTGTTGTAAAACATATGGACTCTATTCTAGAAAGAAAGGAGAAGCAGAAATCCTAATTTAGTCCGATTGTATGTGGGCTTTTACCAAAACTCTTAGGCTTTGGCAGGGACTATATATACGTGGGAGATCTATGTTATAATCACCAATAATCACAAAAATAAAGAATAGTCTCTCTATCTTATGTCTACTTATTCTTCTACTTTCATCTACTATGTTGATTATGAGAGACGAAGAGGAAATGTCCTAGCCGTTGCCAACATGTTTTATGACATATTCCATCGTGCTCTTTTTTTTTTCCCTACGAATACTGTGCTCTTTTTTTCTTTCTCGTAGCTAGACAGGAATATCACAGGATGTGTGAGTTTTTTTTTTTCCATTAGTCAACTTTTTTTTTTTTTTTGAGAATTTTGCCATTAGTCAACTGGACTGGAGCACTTGCTCATGGATCAGATGGGGAGGACGGACTACTGGGCTGAAACTGTATGTAGCCCATACGATCGGCCTCGGCTGCCATAGGCCTGGACGCTTGGTTCACAAAGGGAAAAGGTCCATCTGACTGAGGGTGTTTTGCGTGCATGTTATTAATACGATCTAATTGGGCCGATGAATTAGCTATTGAATAGGGAAGCAAATAAAGTTGCCCATAAATTAGCTAGTACAGCTGTGGCATCAAAATTATCTTATAATTGGGTCGATGAACCCCCTAGAGTTATCCTAGTGGTGAATGATATAACTCCGTTTAAAGATCAATAAAGTATGCCGAATAGCTTCCTAAAAAAATTGATATGTATTTTTACTAAAAAATAATCCTACTTAATTAAAAAATCACTTTTTTTTAGATCCTCATACTCTTAACACCGACTGATTTTAAGCCTGGGTGATAAAGATCAATAAAGTATGTCAAATGGCTTCCTAAAAAATTGATATGTATTTTTACTAAAAAATAATCCTACTTTAATAAAAAAATCACTTTTTTAGATCCTCATACTCTTAACACCGACTGATTTTAAGCCTGAGCGATTTTGATGAATGTTTACAAGTTTTTGCAGATGATTGGTAGCTAGGCTTAGATATCGAGCTAGCTCAGCTCGTTATAGCTCGGCTCGTTAACATTCTGGCTCGACTCGGCCCGTTATACAAACGAGCTAGAAGAGCAGCTTCGGTTCGGCTCGCTAAACAGCTCGAGCTAGCTTGTTTGGCTCGTGAACCAAATCATAAAAAACACATTATAGAGAGATTATAAAAAGCACATGGGTAACAAACATAAATTACTTATAAATTTAACATAGGAGAATATAATTCAAGAACGAAGCAAAATAAATGAGCAACATATGGACCGAGACCACCGAGGGATGTATGGCCATATGGACCGAGCTAATTTTAGTTCGTTAACTGTGAATTGACTGGCTATAAATCGAGCCAGCTCGCTATAAAACGAGTTGGCTCATTATAGTTATATTTGGTTTCCTGCTCTATTTCTAGCCTGGCTAGTTTTCAAGTTTGGACAACTTTAGCCTGTCCCCAACAAACCAATTGCTAGTTGTTTGGTTACTTGTATTTTCTAAGCCAGGCTAGCAAATGACGTGTTTGGTTGTCTTATTTGTTTTGCATAGAATCACCTCTTCTTCGTACCGGTAAGTTTACCTCCATTGAGGGATTTTATCGAACATGTGGTGAGCTAAGTTGTCTAGATACAGATACGAGTATTGGATACGATATGTATCGGACACACGGATACACATTCCTAAAAAAACACTGACACGGGGATAGTCTAATCTATTTTAATATAATAATTATTGTATATAAATTGCAAGCTAAAAGTAGTTAATCTAGCAAATTTTAACTTAAAATATCAGTTTTGAAGCAATTTATACAATACACTATTTGATTTAGAAAGTAAAAATGTGAGAAATCAAGAAGATATTCATAAAAGTTATTTGGATGCCTAATATATCTTAGAAGTATCCAACGTGTATCCAAGGAGTATCAGTATCCGATACGTATCGGATACGGATACGGATACGGCGCCTCTCAGAAGTATCCGCGCAACGTAGGTGGTGAGCATGGAGGGATGGCTAGCAAGGAGGCAGTGATGTGGAGAGTGGTGTTGAGACCCACTGCCACGGCCACGGTCACGGCGAATTCACCCCCACACCTTGGCGAGCACCTCCTCCACCACCGGCACTGGCCACGGCTCGTCCGAGACCTCTGCAAGTATGCTGTTGTCTTTATGCCGAGCGGGCGGTGAGGCACGAACGGGGTGCTCTTGTAGGTGGAGGTTGGCCAGCCACAGGCTCGTTCCTTCCTTGATGGGCATCTCGTACATCCAAGCTCAAAGCCACCAACCATGGGGTCCGGAAGCAACGCGGAGGTCTGCTGTGCTGCTGCTGCTGCTCGTCCGGGACCTTAAGGGCGGAGGTCTACTGCTGCTGCTCGTCCAGGACCTCAAGTGCTCCAGAGTGGTGGAAGAAGGCGAGTGGATGAGCAGAGCGACCAAGCCGAACGGGGCCCAGCTGACGCGGAGCAAGACCGCGTCGCCCGAGATCCTCTGAAGTCAGCCTCAACGACTGCACTCAGCAGTCAGTGAATCCTGGCCGTCCACCATCATCCAAGCGTCCAACTTGCCTAGCCTCTATCAATGCCTGTACCCCTCCACACGGCCCAACAGCAGCACGGCCCACCAACTCTAGAAAGCTACGACGCTGCAAGGTGCCGCTGCCATCGTCATCCCCGCGTCGAGATCCATGTCATCGCCATCACTCGTTGAGAGTCATGCCCGTCCACTACCGCGCCGTCTCAGTCCGCGTCGAGGGCTGCGTCGTCGCCGTCCTCGTCGTCGAGGGCCACGCCATTGCTGTCCTGGACACTGTTAGCGTGCAGCGTTTCTGCCTCGGCCACCCATTCACACCTTCGGCCTTCCAAAGAGCTGCCGCGCGGACTCGCTTGACCTCGCCGTCGCGCTGCCGCTGGGCTCCTGCGACGAGGCTGTGGCTTCGGAGTTGCCGACGCCGTCGCCACGCTGTCGTGCGAAGTCGCTCACGGAGACGCCACGGCCTTCGACATGCTGGCCTCCGGCGACGGGCTCTCCGCTAAGGACGAGGTCGATGTCGCTGCCGACAGTGCTCGTCCTCGGCTTCAAGCTTGTCGGCGTTGCCAAGGGCGCGCCCGCTGCTGCCACCACGTTCGCCAAGGTGCCCGCCCTGTCCCACGATCTCCCTGTGAGCGGCGTGGACGAGATGGCCGCGCCCGTCGACGCCGGCTGCGGCTGCGATGATTTTTTTCATGTACCAGTATGAGTACACGGTCCGGCTGCAATGGCAATGGAGTGCACTCCAGTTACGGAGTCACTCAGCTGTATGCCTCACGTGGGTGGGCTGAGATGGGCCGGCGGCAGGCTCGCAAGATTAATTTGGTTCTATCGTTTCGTGAGCTCACTGTTAGATATGAAATGCACGGCTGAGATGCTTGACTGCAGAGTACAGTCAATTTTTGCCCGCAGAGGATCTGGTTCCGAGCACCTGCGTGTCGTAGAGTGCCTTGGCCTCCGCATGGGGGGTAGGGTCACCGGCGCCGGTCGCTGCCGCCATCGCCACAGGAGGCTCAGCCTATGAAGTTCGGGCGGTGACAAGACTGTAGTTGGTGGCTTAGCCAAGCCTGGCCAGCAAAAAACGGAATGCCACCTCGTTTTTCTACAGCCTGGCAAGGACCACTAAAGTGGTTAAGTTGGGTCTGGCTTCAGACTGTTTATAACTAAACAACAGGAAGTTGGCTAACTGGAGCCTGGTTTGGGGTTAGGCACCCAACCAAACAGGCCCTATAAAACGAGTCGAACTCGAGCCAAACCATTAGCCGAAGCGAGTCGAAGCGAAGCAATGAAGTTTAAGTTTTTTTCGTCTAGACTTACCATTGGTAGCAGTAGCAGCATAGTAGTACAAGTCAACCATGCAATCTTAACAAATTCTTGAATTTCGTAGATACTGAAAATGACTTCACATCTTAACAAATTCTCCATAAAATTGTAGAAAATTTTCGAAAAGAAGGGGACATAACGAAATGTCCGTTCTACCAACCAGCCCCTGTCCGGCGGTCGAGACAGGCGCTGCCTAACAAAATCCCAAAAAAGCAGCTGAGCAAAAGGTCCCCTCGCTTCAAAACGAAGACGCAACGCACCCCGACCTTTTTTTAGTCCCTACCTGCAGAGAACAGCCTTGAACACCACTCCAAATTCAAACTCGGGGGGCGTCGACGCAACGTCTCGCAAATTCCAGGGTGCAACCTGCAAAATCACCCCTTCTCCGGCCCTCCGAAACAGAGGTGTTTCTAGTCCACTAGAAGCCGCTCCTCCGTCCGCCTCCCGTTGTCCCTCCACTCCACCAGTCCCCCTCGGCCTTCTCCCCTCGTACTCCCCCCCCCACCACACGGCGTCGCTCGCTCCCCTCTTTCGCCGGCACCGACGATGAACGGAGGCGGCGGCGGGCGGCGGAGGTACTCCTCGGAGCAGCTCCTCTTCGACGTCCCCGCCAATGCCGGTGCCGGCCGGTGGGCGCAGCAGGTACGGCTTGGTGGCGCTCCATCGAGATCTGCGTGGGGCTCCGGGTTTTCCGGTTTCTTCTCGGAGGAGCTCATCGGCGGGTCCCTTTGTGCGTGCAGCGCGGCGGGGTGCGGCGCGGGGACGGGGAGATCTTCGTGTCGGTGGAGCCCTCGACGCCGGCGCGGCTGCGCGGAGGGGACGCCGCGCCCGGGGACTCGCCGGGACATAGGCAGCAGCTCAGTCCCGGCTTGCTCGATCTCCATGCCTTCGACACCGAGCTAATCCCCGATGTGAGGCCAATCATCTGGACTCTTTAAATTTTTTTCCATCAGTTGCTGCTTCTGTTTCGGTGGCCTCGCTTGTGTTTGGGATAAATCTTATTGTTCGAGAATGCTGTTGGCGTGCTGGATCTGATGTTGCTATAGTGAACAGGGAGGGCCATGGGATCGGGAAAACATCGCTTTAATTTCGTTTCTGAATTGGTCATCGGCTTCGATGACACACATTTTTGTGCGTCTTCTAGGCGTGCTGATTTTTTATGTACAGAAACTGGAATGCTACACGTGTATTTTGTTGGTGGAATCATAGTTGGTTGTTGAGTTGGGATACCACAATAGTATATGTTGATTTATCAGTCTGTTTGAATTGTTAACATTAATCTGGTCCTTTAGTTCAGAAGATGCATCTACTTTTTTTTTTCCTGTGATGATCCTTCATTCCTTCTTTAATTCTAACCTTTCCCCGGACAATATGGTGCTGTAGAAAAAGACGCCTTACATTTCCCCATTGACAGTTCTTAACAACTTGAGGAGATGAGCTAAAATCTAGATTTCATACTACAGTTTCAAGTACCAGGGATGTATGATGGTGCCCAAAAGTTTGGTTATGGAGGAGGTCTAGATGAATCTGATATGAGGTTCACAGCAAAAAAGCTGATGAGCAAGTCCACTGTTTTTCCTGATGGTAACTACCTGAAGGCCTTCGCTGAGAAAGAAAAGGCAGCACCTGTCGCGAAAATCAAAGTGGTGGTACGTTCTTTCGTTTTGTCACACACTTGCTGATAAATAGTTCTTGCTGCCTTAGCTGTTACATCGTAATCTATCCATTTCTAATAGTTTTTTTGTGACATATAAAATGCAGGTCCGCAAAAAGACCACTTAACAAAAAGGAAGTATCGAAGAAGGAAGAAGATATCATAGATATTGAACAACGATCAAACTCTCTGACTGTCCATGAGACTAAACTTAAGGTTTGCATTTTCTTCTATTGCCATTCCTGATGACAATCTTGAGAATCTTAATATCTGGCACATGATTCACAGGTCGACCTAACTGAATATGTCGAAAAACATGAGTTTGTATTCGATGCTGTCTTAGATGAAGATGTTTCAAATGATGAGGTGCCTAAATACTGCAAACTCTTTGCTATTAGTGGTAGTATTGTATATCCATTCTCAGTTCTGTTTTTATCCAACCTACAGGTTTATCGTGAGACAGTGGAGCCTGTGGTTCCTGCAATTTTTAATCGAACAAAAGCAACTTGCTTTGCTTATGGACAAACTGGTACACGTCCGATTTCTCTAGATCCTATATACACAGAACATTTGATATCATTTGAACTAATATTCTCCACTCAGGTAGTGGAAAGACATATACCATGCGTCCCCTCCCTCTTAAGGCTTCCCAAGATATCTTGAGGTTAATGCACCACACATATCGAAACCAAGGATTTCAGTTGTATGTTAGTTTCTTTGAGATATATGGTGGCAAATTATTTGACCTTCTCAATGATAGGAGGTGAGTTACCACAAAGTCTGTGATGTTAACAGATTGTGTATATCTATGTGCCTGCTATTCCCCACATTTTGAATCTGAATTTCTTCTTGCAGCAAACTTTGCATGAGAGAGGATGGAAAGCAAAAGGTTTGTATTGTTGGTTTGCAAGAGTATAGAGTGTCTGATGTAGAGACTATAAAGGAGTTGATTGAAAAAGGCAGTGCTACCAGAAGTACTGGCACAACCGGCGCAAATGAAGAGTCTTCAAGATCTCATGCCATTCTTCAGCTTGCTATTAAACGCCGTGTGGATGGCAATGACTCCAAACCACCCAGACCAGTCGGAAAGTTGTCATTTATTGACC
Source organism: Chrysopogon serrulatus (assembly GCA_015844335.1). Lineage (NCBI taxonomy): Eukaryota > Viridiplantae > Streptophyta > Magnoliopsida > Poales > Poaceae > Chrysopogon > Chrysopogon serrulatus. The sequence continues at coordinate 75,209 of JADLZL010007395.1, forward strand.
TTGCTGGCAGCGAGCGTGGTGCTGATACAACTGACAATGATAAACAAACAAGGTCACATTTCAGAATTTCTGCCCCTTTATTCTAGTTTGCAATACCTTGTAAATGTATTGGCATTTTGTTTACCGAACTGTCCTTTCTGAAACACAAAGCAGAATCGAGGGTGCTGAGATCAATAAAAGTTTGCTTGCCTTAAAGGAATGCATTAGAGCACTTGATAATGATCAAACTCACATTCCTTTTCGAGGTAGCAAATTAACTGAGGTCCTGCGTGACTCATTTATTGGAGACTCGCGCACTGTCATGATATCATGCATTTCTCCTAGTTCTGGCTCTTGCGAGCATACTCTGAACACGTTGAGATATGCTGACAGGTGATTACTTACCTCCATTGTTTCTGTTGCTATATCTGCTCATATTTGTTTTAATATGCACAAGGCATTCTCATTTTTCAGAGTGAAGAGTTTGTCAAAAGGAAGCAATGCAAAGAAAGACGTGTCTTTGGCAATGCCTTTAAGAGAGTCGAGTCCTTCCCCACTGCCTTCTGTCGTACCCTCATTCTCTGCATCAGAGGTGATGAATGATATCACCGAGAGAAACAATTTGGGTTGGCCCAAGCAGCAGTCTGTTAAAGAACAGCCTGCTCCAACATTTGTTGAACGAATGCCCAAGGTGAAGGATGCGGTGGAGTTCACCTCATCAAATGGTGCTTATTTGAAGGAACAAAGAAGCAAGGGTTATCTGGCACCAAACGTAGCTGAAGTACCAGATATAATGTACCAGCAGGGAAGGCAACCGGCAAGGAAGGCTAAAGATTCCACTTTGGGGAATAATATGAGAAATTCCGTTGCTTACCCAACAAGAAGGGTCGAGTCAGATGAAGATGAGCATCTAAATAATCTTCTCCAGGTAATGCTGTCTCTACAAGTCTTTCTTGTCATGACATGACTGAGGTGAATATTGACTTCGAATAATCGCTGCAGGAAGAGGAAGACCTGGTTAGTGCTCATAGGAAGCAGGTTGAAGAGACTCTGGACATCCTCAAAGAGGTCAGTGCCCTATGGATCTGAATTGCCTCATTGTGTTGCTGAATTATTTTGCTCTAACACCTTTGCCTTGATCAGGAAATGAACATATTAGGCGAAGCGGATCAGCCTGGCTTCCAACTTGATGATTACCTCGCAAGACTAAACAGTATACTCTCGCAGAAGGCGGCTGGAATTGTGGACCTACAGGCTCGGTTGGAACAGTTCCAGAGGCTTTTGAACGAGAACAACGTGCTGCTATATGCTGAGAGCCCTTGATCGTGGTTCCGTCGGATTTATCTGTTGCCTTGATGCCACTGGAAAAGGTCGGCATTGGTGATTTCTACCAGAGTCTCAGTTGGCAACCTATGCGGTGTTGCTGTGGCCATGATGCCGCAATTGTAACCCATAGGTGCCAATGAAACGCAGAACTAGATGGCTAGTTCACAGCCTGTTGCCATGGTTCTTTGGCATGGCCGGCCCGGCAACCTACTTTGTACTAGAGTTGCTCCATGCTTGTGTTCCTGCGCTCCATCCAATGTGTATATCTTATATTTGTCCGTGTCACATGAATGCTATGTTATTTGTAGCTCAACAAATACGTTTGTTCCCCCCCCGTTCTGATGTATGCAGTTTTCCAGAATGTATGGTATCATCCCGTTTACACATATACTTTTTCTAAGTACTCCGTACTTCTGTTGACGTTCATTGTACGAGACGCATGATACATCTGCGCTGCTCGGTTATTTGCACGGTCTAGCACTCTAGACATAATTAACGATGTCACTAAAGATATGTATCGTGATGGTGAGGAGCGCCTTGCGTTGTGGCGTCCCTCTCAATAAAAAAAAAGAACGCCCACTTAACTACTCCAGTTATTACTCCCTCCGGTTTTTTTAAGTGTCGTATTATTTTTTTAGAAAACGTCGGAAATAAGTGTCGTATTTCCGCTGAGACGCGCCGTTGGCTTCGTTCCTGGAGTCCGCAGTTAATAAAACGCCTCGGATTTCTTCCTGACCTCGCTGCAATTAAATCTGCATGGGCGGTTACGAATTTTCTGCGCGCCTGGGGAGATTTGGGCCAGGGCGATTTGCATGGAGCCATGCAGGGACGGCGGCGGACGTGCTGAGCCATAAATTAAATTAAAATACCGATAACCACGGAAACGAGTCGAAGTTGATGCGGAGTAAGTCTTCTCCTTGGTCTGTGTAGCCAGAGCAAATACGACACTTAAAAAAAACGGAGGGAGTAGTTGTATAGTCTGATTGAGAACCAGCAGGGAAAGAAAAGACGCTCAGATTCCTATCCGGATTCAATTCCGTGTCCGTTCTGTAGGCCCTCGGCTCAGCTCGGCATACAAAGAACTAATAACCCCTATATATATACTATAAAACCTAGCCAGCCTAATTGCAAAACACATTTTATATCACACACACACAAAAAAAACAGATCCTTGTTGAGACTAAAGAAACAGCGCAAGGTCGGCCATGCAGTGCCTGGCGCGGGCAGTTGCACGGAGCGCGCGCGCCGCAGGTGCAGCGGCGGAGGGTTACGGCGGGCAGAGGTTTCTCGCCACTGGCCGCGCCGCCGTGAACAGCTACAAACGGAGGAGGCCCGTCGTCAACGTACGCGGCCGCACGATTCCGGAGTCGGAACGCCTTCTTCGGCAGAGGTTACTGGACGAGGTGCGGGCGACAAACGCCGAGTTGAAGAAGCAGCGGGACGTGGGGGCCGAGTTTGGGAGACGGTGGTTCTGCATCATCTTAGTTGTCCAAACTTTGTTTGTAATCTTTAATCCAAGTGAGGATAGCACTAAGTAGGATTATATTGTGTCTGGGATTCTTCGTGATACGACAAGTTGTTCAAAATCATTATTCGGCGCACGCGCGCTGCGCCCGCTAGCAGCGCACGCCTTCCCTTTCTGGTAGATATCGGTTCCTTTCCTCTAGTACCTTCCCTTTCTGTCTTATTTTTGTCGCGTTCGGTCTGGTAATGAGGAGCGTCTCAAGGGTGTTTTTAAATTTTTTAAAACAGTACGCCGTCGGTTTCCCCTTTCTCTTCTTCTCCCCAATCAACACGTCTCTCGTTCATCTTCCTCTTCGAGGCGGAAGCGGAAGTTTCACCGTCGCGTCGCGCGTTCCCACCTCCTCCCTCGTCGACGTCGGAGTTTGCGCGGTGTCGCTGTTGCCGCGGCTGGGGTGACGGAGTTGCCGGTGTGGCCTCAATGGGGCGGATTCTCGCCGGTGCGGCCTCAATCTGGGGCTGATTCATCGGCGGCTCAGCGTGGCCTCAATTCGAGGCGGAGGCGGAGGCGGATTTGAGTGGGCTGAGGCTGAGGAGCGAGGGTCCCCGACTAATCGTCCGCACGTCGAGATCCCTCAGCTTCAGTCAGAGCAAGGATCGAAACCCTAGACGACTGCCGGGCGCGCTACTGCGAGGACTTCAGTATCATCACCGGCGATGCGTTCAACGACTCCAGCTGCTCCAGGTATGCACTATCGCCTCGTTCATCTGCCTTTCCCAGCTCTTCGTCGCTCCCGCTGGTTGTTCTGTCACCCGCTGACATCCCCCGTCGCTGTGGACGCAAAAGGCTCGTCTACGTGGAGGTGATGGTCCGTTGTCGCCTGGGGCAGCCTCGATTTGGGGCAGATTCGTCGCTGGCGCGACATCAATTTGGGGGCGGATTCGTCGGCGCAGCATCGATTTGAGGCGGAGGTGGAGGCGGTGAAGGAGGATTCGAGGAAACTGAGGGCTGAGGAGCAAGGGGGCCGACGAATTTGCCGTTGGAATAGCAAGTTGCAGATGGTGAGAACTTGTTCTTCCTCTTCGTTTTTTTTGGTTCCCTGCATTTATGTTTGGCAGCAGCAGCAGCACTGCTTTCTCAACCAATTTTTATTGCCCCAGGTAGTGCTATCTCAGCACCTCCAGGTCTGCTATTTTGCCTTGCGTGTTAGCAATTTGATGATTTCAGGGGAGCAGCGTGTGCATCTTCTAGAGGAGAAGAGGATATTGCAGAATGTTCGATAGTTCCAGGCCCCTGTTGCAGCACTACATTGTGGTAATAGACCTTCATGTAAGCCAATGGACTTCTACAAGAGAAAATTTGGATTCAGAGAGTTAGTTGCAGCTAACTTAGATTATTATTTCAATCGTGAGTGCTTTTATCATGTTCAATGATGCATTTGTTTTCCAGGAGAAAAATGAGGGGCTACTTTACAAGCTCCTGGTTGACAATATCGAAGAACTGCTACCTGTTGTGTATACAACAACAGTGATGGAAGCTTGCCAGAATTCAGATGACCGCAGGGTCTATATGTCAGCCTCAAGGATAAGTGTGTTGTCCCTCCATCTCTGCTCACAGTAATTGCTTATATCTGCTGAGAGCCTTAAAGGATTAAGGGTGCTTATGATGTCATGTTAGGGGGGAGGGTCTTGGAGGTATTGAGAAACTGGCCAGAGAAGAGTATTTTTAGGCCTGGGAGATCTTTGGGTGCCATGCATGTTAGCTATTTTGTCCTGCCATTTTTGTTTTGTCAGGGATCATTTTGTGCTTCTGAATTTCTGGTTAAGTGCATATTTTCTTACTTAAATATTTTATTGTGCGAAACATTTATAGGGCACGGGGATTCATGTGGGGAAGCTTGCACTGTATATTTCTGCTCTTTGGAGGTGTACAGCCATCCGCTGTGAGTACTTTACATGTATATACAGTTTTAAATAGCCCCATGTGCACATATATTTGTTTATTAGCAGTCTGACATAATACTTTCCTCCATGTTGTGTCATAGTGTTTGCCTATTAACATTTGGATGTAGGAACAAATAATGAAGATATACTAAAGGATGAATTAAAGCAAAGAAGACCAACTGGCCAGGTTCCATGCTACTTGCATTGGCTATGTTTGAATTATCATGATTCATGTTAACCATTATGATTACGGATCTCAATTTCGTATATCCATTTTCTAAATCAGGAATACTAGGAACTTCTGGATGAGTTTATGGCTGCAGTTTGGGCAGAACTATGGACAAAACATTCTTGTCCAGGTATGGAATATAGTTAAAAATAAATTACTTGTTTCCTACTGAACTATAGCAAACAACTTTCTAAAATTTGTTTGGCCTCATAGGTTGATGACTTTGCAAACCACAATGCATTTACACTCCTTGAGAACTACAAGACAAACCATCTTTTTATATAATGATGATGCCTAGGTAATCAAATCAAATGTTAGTTAATTTATCTTACTTATCTTTATCTTAAAAAGCCATTGAATTTTGTTCTAACACCAGTACTAACTCTGAAACCGTGATATTTTTACATGGAATGGATGATGTGGTATGTGCAGAGCTTTATTTCTACTCTGAATTCTATTGGTGGGACTCTAATTAATCATACATTCTTGTTCTTTTGATGTAGAGGTGTTCGATCCTATTAACCCTTCTTTGGAAATCGTAGAGTAAAAATGCTACTGCTCACTATTAATTACTGCATCTATCAAAACTACATCGCATTTTGCTTGCTTGCCTTCACATTCCCATGAATCTTGTAATTGGATGGAGATAGTAAGGAACACTATCAGTTCCACTAGGTTCTTTTTAGTGTAGACATGCCCTTCAGTGCTGTTGTAGTTGATTTGATTTAGGTTTTTGAGCAATCATGCCTTCTATGCATGGGAGTAGTTTTCTCTGAATTTAGCATTTCTGAGATTGGTTGTAGATATGACCATTTGTTTGTTTGTTGAGTTGATTCTTTGTAGTTGTCTTAGTTTTTAGCTAATTTGATGTTCAGAGTGTGTATTTCATTTATGGTATATTTTGGTCCTCGTGTGTGCGTGATGATGAGTTTTTGAATGGCAACGGCCTCGTTCTTGAGATTTTTGTCACTGCTTTTTTAACCAAATCATGAGTTGTCTAGTTGCTTTTTACTTATGAATGTGCCGTGTAGTAGGTTTGGGGTCTTCTGTTTTTAGATGCATATGTTTTTCCAGATCTTGTTAAAAGGTGTATGCAATATAATTTATGTGCAGTGTAGATAGTGGAGTTCGTGTTTATCTAAGAGGATTAGAGAGAGAGACTTTTTTGTGGTTGATCTTTTTTGGCTTTGGCTCTGGTAGTTGTCAATTAACACTAGTGGCGTAGTTAGTTACTAGTACTAGTAGAAGCATTAATCCTTAGGTGAAACAGGAACACTGCAGGGCTTTCTCTTTCTCTTTATGGGGTCGTTTTTGAAATAACCCTTGGTGTTCTTCTTTGATGTTTGTATTGAAACTCATGTACAGTCCAGCCTTCTTCTAGCTTAGGAAGAGATAGCTAGATCTGTTCAGGACAAAATGGAACCTAAAAAATTGAAAAATCTATTTACAGTTCAGTTTCAGGCTTCAGCCTTTTGCATTTCTTCATTTTCTAGTCGTGTGTGTTATGCTACATCAGATCCTTTGAACATCCATCCTGTGTTCTTAGACCGCCAGGGCATGTTTAGAACACATAAAAAATCCTATTCTTGTATTTTTTCTATGAATTTAAACTGGTTCCTATGAAATTCCCACATTCCAAACAAGCCCTAAATGAACACTTAGACATCAGTGGCAGTACTTGTTCTTATTTTCACCTTCATTCGGTAGTAAATATGTTGCTTGATTTAGTGGCATATTCTCCTATCGAAAGACCATGCAGAATATTATGTTGTTTAGTCATAGGCTCATGGCCAAGTTGAAGCTTAGGGACTAATCTTTTTTTGTGAATCTCAACATCTCATTTTTTATATTTAACAATAGGTTCTCGGATATATTTTTGTCTTTTCTACTGCTTTTTAGGCCACCACTATGTGGCATTAATCTCTGCTAGCTATAATTTGTATTAGACCTTGTAAGTAGGCTTGAACTGAAGATTTGCTGAGTAATTATGTCAAATTCACCTTAGGCTAGTTGGTCAAGATCTTAAATGTGCCTACTAAGATGCTAAAATTAATCACCTCATCATCATAGTAGACCTAGCACATGATTAGAAATAGCACGGTAGATATATAAGCTCCCGGTTGGGCTGCCATAACCCATAGGATAATAGTAGTAGAACCAAACACCTGCATTGTAGTTGCTGCAATTCACACCTTTTTAGTACCCATACACCTAATATAAGTACAATCTTTTTTAATCTTTGTATATGCAATGACTGAAGTATGTCATTAGCCTGTACACAATTTTTTTTGTTGTTAGAAGCATGCTTTCATGCCTCATTTTTTTTTTTTGCACAATAGGTGCATGCTGGACTGTGTATAAACAAATCCATTAGTCTTGCTCCTTTTCTGCAGCCCACTATTTTTTTTGCCAAGGAATTGAATTCATATATATATATATATATATATATATATATATATATATATATATAGGGTAAATTTCTCGTACTCCCTAGGAGTATCTACTCCATATATATATATATATATATATATATATATATATATATATATATATATATATATATATATATATATATATATATATATATATATATATAGGATGAGTCTGATAGCTTAGCAGATATCTGAAGTATGTCATTAGCCTGTACACAATTTTTTTTTGTTGTTAGAAGCATGCTTTCATGCCTCATTTTTTTTTTTGCACAATAGGTGCATGCTGGACTGTGTATAAACAAATCCATTAGTCTTGCTCCTTTTCTGCAGCCCACTATTTTTTTGCCAAGGAATTGAATCCATATATATATATATATATATATATATATATATATATATATAGGGTAAATTTCTCGTACTCCCTAGGAGTATCTACTCCATATATATATATATATATATATATATATATATATATATATATATATATATATATATATATATATATATATATATATATATATATATATATATATATAGGATGAGTCTGATAGCTTAGCAGACTATATATCATTTCCATGAATATTTGTTTATTCCTTTGAATTTAGTAGTTCTGCAACACTCCTTTTGCAGCCATTTTTGCATTTTAGGAAAAAAAATATTAGCTACAATCTTTTTTTTTCAACGCATAAATATGGGGGGGTGCAAACTGTGTCCAAGCATGCCTTTCTCCTTTTTTGCAGAGTACAGCAGACTGTCATGCACCAACCTCCACACACATCTGCCACTTTTTGTTCGAAATAACAGTCATGTTTGCCATTGCATTGCTTCATGTACTTTAATTTTCTCTCTTTTTTCCTTTTATTATAGGGTATCAATCGGAATTCCTACAATTGAAAAACAAGATTCATACCGGTAAGTATGAATTTTGTAGACTTATTAATCACATAGAAAAAAGTTCATTACATGTCATTTTTTTTTCAACTATGAATGGCAACTAGGAAAAGATTTAGAACATCCATCTTTTTCCATACATACACAGGAAAATCCATAAAGTGTTTAATATGTAAATATAAAGATTATTTTTCCCTTTCATGCCCACACCATAAATTTTTAATTGTTGTAGTACAAAGGTCACAAAAAACGAAGTGCAAAGTCCTGTATTTTTTTTAACAAAGCCCCATTTTTATATAGATGTATAAAATTCATAGCATTTGACTACAAAGTTTGAAATGAGGTAGTATAAAATACTCTTTAAACTTTTTTAAAAATACGAAGTTTTCTAACCTAGTGGTACAAAGTTTATAACATTGTAGTTCAAAGCTTTTAATGTGATAATTCAAACTTTCAACCTGGTAATACAAAGTTTTTAATGACATAGTTATTTTTTTTTTTCAAATCTAGTATGTTATAAAGTTATATTTCATAATAAAAGGTTTTTAACCTAGCACTATAAAGTTTTTCTAATTAAAAGTTTTGACCCTAGCAATACGATTTTTGCCATGTCATATTTTTTACAAATTCTAAGTATAAAGTTTTTATTCAAGCACTACAGAGTTCATAATTTTGCAGGTTCAAAGTTTCAAAACTAGGAATATAAAGTTTATATTGTGATAGTATAAAGTTTATAAATTCTAAGTGTAAAGTTTTCAACCTAGCAGTATAAAGTTTTCTATATGATAGGAATCTAGCTCTATAAAGTTTTTTTATGTTATATATAAGTTTATAAATTATGAGTAAAAAGTTTTTTTAACGTAACACTAAAAAGCTTAATGAGATAGTTCAAAGTTTTCTTAACCTAGCAGTAACAAATTTGGGTAGTGTGATAGTTTACAATTTATAAGTTCTGAGAGTAAAAATTTTCAGCCTGATAGTACAAAGTTTTTAATATGATTGTTAAAAGTTTTTTTTAATTGTGAGTAAATTTTTAACACAGTAGTTCAAAGTTTATAATGTGTAGGTTTAAAGTTTTAAAATTAGAAGTACAAAGTTTGGAATGTGATAATTTCAAGTCTATAGATTCCAAGTGTAAATGTTTGAACCTAGTAGTACAAAGTTTTAAATTTGATAGTTCAAAATTTTGAATCTAGCATTATAAAGTTTTTATAATATTATATATAAGTTTATAAATTTTTAGTAAAAAGTTTTTAACCTAATAGTACAAAGCCTAAGACGTGATAGTTTAAAGTTTTCAAAATCTTGCAGTACAAATTTTATAGTGTAATAGTTCAATGTTTATAAATCGTGAGAGTAAAGTTTTCAGTCTAGCAATTTAAACTGTGATGATAGTTCTTTTTTTTTTTTATTACAAATTATGAGTAAAATTTTCAATGTACCAGTACAAAGTTTATAATTTGATAGTTTAAAGTTTGAATCTAATACTACAAATTTATGTAATATGATTGTACAAAGTTTATGACTTTTCTTTTGTCTTTGTTTTTTCAGGGTATTAATATGAAAATGGAATCCACATGTGCTTCGTATTAGCTTACTATCTCCAAAAACACTTGATAAGATGTACTCTAAACCCTAGCTTTTCACGTTTTTGCCGAACCATTTTTATGTTTTTTATCGGCTGAATCATTAATAATAGGCAAATTATTATGTATGGTACATAAAATAGTTGAGAATTTGAAACCTAGTACTCCCGCTTCTATATAGATGTAGAACCATCTCCCCGCCCTTTTCATCTCCCACATACCCGCTGTCCCGAAAGAGAAATAAAAATCTCGTCGAATGTAAATTGACCCATCAGTTAAAAATCTAGACATGAGAATCAATGGGCCGGCCTAAAAACTTGACATGGGAAACAAGAAACAGACTCTTTTCTCAATGGGCCGGCCCAAAAACTTGACATGGGAAACGAGAAACAGATGTAAACTGTAGAAGTGTGGGACAGCCACCTAGCCGGTAAAAATCCACGCGTCGCTACTCGTTTGGACGCGCGCGCGTCGGGATCCGTCGGAGCGCACGCGCGCCGAGCAAGGACTCGAGTTGTTTCCCTGTGAACAAGTAGGTTTACTTTTCTTGGTTTTTTATTATATACTAGGTAGGTGTCCATGTGTTACAACTGCGTTACAACTGGAATAATAAATAATCCAATGTAATCACTACTGGAGAACCGGCCTTTAGTCTAGGTTTCCAACCCCTTTTAGTCCTTTGAACCTAAGACCTTCAACTTCAGTTCTTGCGCGTGCTCTACCATCTCAACGCCCGCACACATATGACTTACATAAAATGCTCTCTCTTTTTAAATTCACTCTGGAGAGACCTTTAGTCCGGGTTGGTGTTACCAACCGGGACTAAAGGGTCTATCTAGTCCGGGTTGGTGTTACCAACCGGGACCAAAGGGTCTACCTTTAGTCTGGGTTGGTATTACCAACCGGGACTAAAGCATCAAAGACCTTTAGTCCCGGTTGGTAATATGAACCCGGACTAAAAGGTAATCTGTTCGGGTTGGTTGTTCTAATCGGGACTAAAGGTCCTTACTCTCGAACATAAAATTTTTCGAGACTAAAACCAAAATCACATGCGGTCCAAAGTCTATTCTCTAGTAGTGAATAGTTTTCGAAAAAAATAATCCAATGTATAATGAGAAAAAGACATGAAAGATATGATATCAACATGCAGTTTTTAGAAACGTCACGTTTACATGTGGCAGCGAGGAGAAAAGGTGGCCATTATTGCACAATTCATTGCCCCGGTAATTGTGCAGCTTCCCAAATGTTCATGAAAAATGCATAATGTCTCTCAATATGGGAAATATTGACCAAAAGAAGAAAATATGGACACTTCTTACAGCTTGGACTTAAAAAAGTGCAATTACCTGAAGGCATTGTCTAATTAACTCCTGATAATTCATCTTATGCTTGATCCATAACAATTGAAGGTTCAGGTCAAAGAAAATTTCATGATGTAATCCATTGTTTAGCTAGGAAATAGATCAATTACGTCCAACAATACTTGCATTAACAGATTGCTATGGTACGGTAGGGGTTGCAGTTTGAAGTGCGTGCCCCGGTCCAACCTTGGCTCCATCTAGTCGATGGCAAGTAGCCTATCATGAAGTGCCTGAGAATGGCCTCATGCAGTGTGAACCATGAATCCTAGTATCCTACCGCAGTGCCCTCTCGCATATCTCAGCCATGCATGCATGCACAGAGAGCAGTGGCTCACTACTGCCCTCACCCTCATGTACCCTTCTGTGACCTCTCCTCCGGACACCAGCGGAGACCACGAGTTGTGGAGGCATGAGCAGCACCGTACCACAACAAGGAGGTCAAGCCAAACAATCACGGAGCAGATTATTGGCGAGGCGTGAGCACGAGCAGAGCGGCGGCGAGCTCGCGGCGGCGGCGGTAACGGCGAGCCGCTATGGGGCTGCTGCGAGAGAGCGAGAGAGGGAGTGGAATGGGAGAGTGGGGGAGGCAGGGAGTGTCTAGGCCCGGTCGTTCCGACCGGCGGGATGGCCACCGCCCACCACCGCCGATGGCCGGTCGCCACGCGGCGAGCAATGGCAGGGCAACGGCGAGCGCGGTCAAGCGCGGCACGGCGCGGCGTGCGCCGGGGGTGAGTGGGGCGCGTGGAATGGGCCTGTTTGGGCCAAAAACGACCCATGCCGAGGCGCTGTGCATTTTTTTCTTTTTTTAATTTTGAATTTAAATCAAAACTGATATAAAAGCGTCATTTTGACTAATTTAATAGTATTTTCATAAAATGTGCCTAAAATAAAAGCTGTAGAACTTTTTGCGAGGAATGTTTTTCATTTAAGGATCAAAGTTTAGTTCTGCTTAATTTTTAATTACAAAAATCCAAAGATTAAGGGCTTTTGAAAATGCATTTTTAACTCCTTTTCTTTTATCCTACAAATTGCAAATCTTTTTCCAATAAATTTTGCTAATTATTTTGGAACACTAACTAACAGCCATGGCTAATGACCAAGCATCAAGTATAAGTACTAATTAAGCTCTAACAATCAATCATGGCAAGCATTAAACTTTAAAAAGGTAATTCACATGAAATGATGATGTAAAACCTAGAGTTTAATGCTTGATGATTCTTATGCTTATGATAATGATGCTTATGATCTACTAATGACTATGCCTAATGCATTCTTAACATTATGGGTGTTACAAGTTTAGTGAAAATCAATTTCATACAAACAATTTAAAATGACAGATTTCAAGTTTTTTAGCAGAATAAATAACAATTTCAAGTATAGCTTACGTTTGGCTTTGTTTCTGGGCCGTAGTCCGCAGACCACTCGATACCGTTGCTCCGCCCGCACCGGGACAGAGGACCTCCACCGCGCCCTCGCCGGAGCAGCTCGGGGCCAACTGCCGCGGTCTGCTCGTCCGGCCCGCCATGGCCTGGTCAGGCGCCCTGCGCCGAGCCAGGGCACTCTTGAGGGGCAGCCCATCGCGCCGGGCGGGGACGCGCCGGGCGGGGAATGCTGCGCCGGGACAGGGTACCTGCAGCGCGCCCCTCGCCGGAGCCATTCGGGGCCAGCCGCCGCGGTCTGCCCCCTCGCCTGCCAGATCGGGCGGAGGCTTGCGCCAGCGGATTCTCCTGCTATGGAGGGGGCCTCCACCTCCGTCAGCCACAGCACCGGTCCCTCCGTCAGCCGCAGCACCGGCCCCTCCGTCAGCCTCAGCACCTCCCGGCGTCCGCCACTTTCGTCGTCGCCGGGTTGTTCAGGTGCGCCTCCCCTCTTCTTCGTTTCTTGAATCTGCCTCCTCCCCTCTTTTTGTCCCGATTCTTGGTTCTTGGAGTGGTCTTAGAATCTCTTTTTGTCCCGATTCTTGGTTCTTGGAGTCTTGTCTTAGAATCTTTTTTTGTCCCGATTCTTGGTTCTTGGAGTCTGGGCAGGGCGCCTCCCGACGAGGCAAGCACATGTCTCCCAAATCCTCTCTCCTACTTCGCCGATCAGGATAGCTCGCAGTCTCGCCAAATCCGGCCGGGAAGATGCCGTCGCCCGTCGTAGTATACTTCGATGTTGCAAGCGTTTAGAAAATCAGAGGGAATATGAAAACTGTATGTGTTCTGAATGTTTTGTAGCTACTGAATGTGTCAGGCTTAGTTGTTTCTAGCTACCGAATATTTTCAACTGTTGAATGGGGTTTGGTTGGAGTTTTAGGACCTATTTTCTTTGAAAGTTCTAACCTGTGTGAATATGTCCCTTGTCCATTAAGCAATTGTTGAAGAAAAATGCCAATCTGTAGTATTGTTGTCAAGTGACATTCTGCATTTCTATTTTTCAGTTACCTGCACACATGCTGTTTTGATTTTGGTCATTACCTGTATGCTATGTTGCCTTGGTTATTTTTCTGGATAGGAAGGAAATATATCTGGCCTCCTGAATTGTCAGTCTTAGTTGTTTCAGTTCCTTGTTCACTTGTTCAATTCTCTACAATTGATATATCTGGCCATTTTCTGAAAGTATCTAATTATCTAATTTTCTGAAAGTATTTAATCATTTTCTGGAAAATTATCACACATGCTGTTTTGATTCTTGTCAGGTAGTATGTTCACTTGATTTTCTTGTACAGAACTAGCATGAAAAAGGATGTTAAAAAGGAAGCCATGTTGATTTTCTGGACAACACAGAAGTAGTGCTTGTGACATTTGATTTATGAAATATATTGCATTACATTATATATAATAGTATATGATTTTCTTTTATGAAAATATTTTGTATCAATTAGCAACACAATGGTATATACAAATGATATTCTTGATTGATCATGGATACATGCAAACATTAAATGATCCGTAGATAGCCAAAAAGACAGCAGCTGTCTATGGGTTGTAGAAACTGTGTATTTAGCTGTCTATGTTGTAAATTTCGAAAACTTACAGACAGCAAGCTGTCTGTCTATTGTACATGCCCTTAGGTCTTCTCGGTTCTGAACAGGAATCTTTTCTGGTTCTTTTTTTTTGTTCTTATAGAAATGATGATTAACAGAAACCAACTGAGATGAGATATGAGTGATCAATTAACTTGTCAAATTGCCATACTGGGATGAGGACATAGTGGTGGTAATAAATTAGTGGTGGTAAATGTGACTCTATAATTTGGTTTAAAATATTTGTTCTGGAATGAGGACAGAAGCTTGCTTGAGGATCTTGTGGAATACATTATAACAGAATGTGTTCAAATATTGGTTCAATCTCATATGCAACCCAATCATATGTTTTCTTCAATCGTTTTTGTCAGGCGCCGGATCCGATGCTGGAGCAAATACTGAAAGAAGTAAAGAAAACTCAATCAATGGTTAAGGAGAACAAGAGTTTTGTCAAATTGATAGTTGAAGCAAGTGGTTCCGCTATTATCTGCTCAGAGTTTGTCAAAGTCTTCGGACAGAAGGTCCTTGCTTACTTGAAGGGCGAGATGGAGTACGACGTGCAGAAAACTTCCAGAGACAATATCATTGAGATAGTTGATCCGTGGTAAAGCTCACTTGTGCAAAAACTTTCGCTATGCACACAATTAGTCTATCATGATGGACATACTTTACTGGATGTGTATATTACATAGGCAGGTATATGTTACATTCGTTCGTAGTTGACTGCATTAGCTTGAAGGGCCTGGCTTTTTATGCCTTGATGAAACATCGTCTTCAGGTTTTGGGTTTACAATCAGATACGTTGATCGTGTGAATCAGCACTGTGGCAGCTGCAGGAACTTGTTCATAGATAACACAGCTGCAGGAACTTGTTCTCATAGATAACACGAGATTTGTTTGAGCCTTTGAGGTTAAGCAAAGCCATTTTGGGTCGATGGGATAAATGTGTCTGACCTTTGTTCTTTCTTTCTTTTTATGCATGTCTGATCTGTATTTTCATTGTACAAATGGTGCACCCTTGCACGCATCGGTTAACAGAGCTTTGCCCTTGGGCGCTTGGGCTGACAGAGTATAAGTGCTACAGATACAAAACATACGTTTGATTTCTGGACTCGAAACTAGTCAAGAGTGATAGGCAAATATATACACATTGGAATATGTAAACAGCGGTTCTTTAAAATGAGGAAGCGATTTTTTCATGTACAAAGGTACACTCTTGGTTTTCTGAGCACTTTCATAAAATTAAGTATATGTAAGCCTAGTTGCAACATCTACATATCCTTCAGTTTGATGGCATGTTCCTGTCGGCACTGAAGGTGTCAAGTTCAAAACCTAGCTGTACCATAGTTCATATGAGTTGTCCTGCATGAACGAACATTATCAGTGTAGTTTAGAGACTTATAAATAGGAGCAAACGCTATTTATTTTACAGTGCACTTCGTGTAGTCCCTTGGACATAATCTGATGCTAATATTTTTCTTCAAAAATTGTATTAGGTAGCTTATTGATGTTTAGCACAGGAACACTTTGGTGGGCTTTCTTAATAATAGTTTCAGAAATAAGTTTTGACACATGATTGTGGAACCTTTAAATCAGGTATCTGGAATAACAGTACATGAAATTTGAAAGAATCGAGTTTTTAAATCTTGGAGTAGAGGGGAACCATAGTATGAGGCATGCTGTTTACCATTTGGTAAAATAGAAACCGGGCCGTGCTGCCAGTGATTAAAATATAAATGCCCAGGCAATCATATGATCGAGTAAAGGAAAGTGATCAGTCTAACTGTTCAAGGTGTATGTAAAAATAGATGGGCTTAATATATAACAACATGAACAATTCACTAATCTAATAGTAGTTGTAAACTGAAGAAAATTTGTGCAACGATATTGGTGGATGACAATTTATGTAGTTGCATTTAGTGCAAAAGTATTTAGTGGAGCAAGCACTATAGGCACTAATTTTGTTTCTACAGTTCTTGCAAATTCCAAACTTCGTCTTGTTTAAATTATTACTTCTATTTTGAGTTCCTTACATATGACTAAAATTTACTAAGCAACTCCACAATCTTAGGCGTAATAAAAAGTATGTATAGACAGAATAAAGTGGTAATTACATCTATTGTGGCCTGGAAGAATTCGTGCAAATGAGCAGGAAAATATGGACTATGTATCAGAGATGTGAAAGTTTATATCAAGCATTCAGTCATCAGATCATGATGAGGAACCATCTTGGAGTAATCACCCGTCAGGTAGGTGAGATTCAGCAAGAACTAAGATTTCGGTCGAACACAATACCTGTTTGTTTTGAGGACTACGGCACAATGAAAGCTGAGCATTCTGCCAGTCTGACTTCCTTGCAGTATCCGGACGGCTTTGTCAGCACATGAGCTGAAAGTATGGTAAGGCAATCAATGAACAAAGAATTAGCCTACATTATCAAGTAATGTAGACAAATGAAACTACATTACAGATTACATTAACTATTTTATATCCCACAGAATACAAGCAGTGTCCTACATACTGAACTGATAGCTGAACAATCTCCCAGTATGTACACAGCACCGAGTGCTTTTAGTTTAGTTTAGCTCAGTTCAAGATTTTGAATGAAAACTTTCCACAACACAAGAAATGGCAATAGGGAGATTACCGCTATGAATTGCTTAGTGCATTTAGAAATTACACACAACGTTAAATCAGGCTGATAGTAAAACATTCATGTATGGAACAAATGTGATTCACAATCTGCATATATGAATGTAGAATCATAGATGGCATACGAGAAGGTAAAGGCAAATGACTGGAATTAGCCTCTCTGAAACATTTTATAGCAAAGGACCTTTAACTCTGAAGGAACAATGAGTGGCCATACATAACTAAATTGGTTTCAAAAGTTAATTGATCAAACTTTAATGGGAGCCATCAATTCCTATGATTAATAACCCTTTTTTTTGCATAAATTTTGCCATGAAAATAGAAACGTCCACCACTCTCAAATCCTACCTAGGGGGCATTACAGAGCACCTGGGTTCAGAAGCGATGGACTGCTTGAATCACAGCTGTAGCTCCTCCTGCCGATCTTCTGCACAAGGGATGCGAGAAACATCAGCTGGAAAGTTTTTAGATATTGTGAAACGGTAAAAATTTATGAGCCTGAAAATTGAATGAGCTGCTCTAAACAGCCAGGGTTTGAACATTAGTGCGGCCATATAACCTGAGCTCTTGATTTTGTGAAGAATTTGTCACTGACACTGCAGCGAGGATGGAAACATGTATACATAGGATTAGAAAGGGAACAACATTGAATTGAACACTGCAGCCATATAAATTGGTTTTCACCAAGTGTATTCAAATGCACATTTTTCCTATATAACATCTTACAGGAAAAGGATGAAGGCAAACACCGAAAACAATCTGAAATACATCTGCAAATAAAAAACAAGGGAAAATAAATAGAAAATTAAATGGTGATTTCCAACATACTGTATCCCTAAATAATAAAAAAAACTGGGATATTGGCAATGCAATTTTGGAGTTGCCCCTGCTCCATGTTTTTCTATTTTTTGGTTGCTGTTCACAACATGTGTGTGTGTGTGTGTGTGTGGGGTGGGGGGGGGGGGGGGCGCTCTACATGTGTAGAGAGGTAGTCTGCGTGAATCTAATTCCTATTGATGACCTTTAACATGTGCTTGTTTTGGACAGTACAATACAACAAGAACCATTGCAATTTTCTAACACGTGAATCTGAAATATAGAAAAAAGATATTCCAATTGTATTGTATTCTGTCTTCAGTAAATGACATAACAAAGCGAACCCAGATAATAGAGGACTAAAACAAACAAGGAATGAATAGTAAATAAATGCATCGGCAATGGTGGTTCAGTTGAGTAAACAAATTGTTGGAGCTAGAACTTCTGAGATTGTAGGGGTGAAAGGTGGGAGGTCGAGGCCTGTAGGTTCGGCGGAGAGTTGGAGGCGCCGTGCTTGACGCCTTGGCTAGGTCTTGTGAAAAGAAGGGCAAATAGTAACCGGGCTTGGGCGCCCAAGGGAGATACAAGTATCTCAATCCCAGGCTAATCGTATTCTTCCCAAACTATTTAACTTATACAATTTGGTAATTAGACTCCAAACCAAACTCCTAAACTTTAGGGACTATCAACTAACAAACCGAATAGATATCCTAACAAACCAAGACTACTACTACGGCTCCAGGTCTCCCTGGCCGTGGCTAAGCTGGTGACCACACCCTGGCTGCGCCAAGCATAGCACCTCTCAGCCACTTGCTCGATCTCTCTCGCTGACGATAGACATTGCCCACCATAACACAAACTGACTAATAGGAATTGACGTTGTTGCTGGCGCATTATTGTCAGGGACACCCAAATTATGGAGGATTAGAGTAATATATAGTATCTAAAATGATAGTTTGGACCGAAATATTTAGGTGGAAGGACCCCAATATTTGTAGACCTGGACATAGCTGTGTGTGAGTGTGTGTGCACAAACTAAAAATACATGACGGTATTAAAGGTTGCAGCAACATACCTTTTCATCAGGTAAAAGAAGACCAATATGCAGGATTGGGCCATTAGCAACGTCCCCACCATAGCTCCATTTTCTCATGACAAGAACACAAATAGTTGCCTTTTTAGTCTTCGGTGTCGGGTCTGATAAGCGCACTGTATTGTACAGATGTAAAAAAAATAAAAGCAACTATGTAAGTATGGTAAAAAAAAAATAGGTCATGTACAACTCTGTAAGTATGGTAAAAAAAAAGGTCATGTACGGAATTCACAATATGTGAAACAAAAGGTATCATTTTTTTTTTCTTTTGTTAATCAACCATACCACAACGGCAGTAGTGACTGTGGCACCACAGAGCTGGATTGTTATAGTCAAAAATAGGTAATCATCAGTTAAATACTGGACCGAGCATAATATTTTGGTCTATAGTAAATGGTTTTTGAGAAAGGCAACAAGGAACACCAGTAAGATTTAGCGCTTTCCTACTATTTAAGGATCCAGAAACTGCATACATAGCAGATTTTCAGTAATTGGCTTAAATTGACGGACTGAATGCAAATACAGTCGCGTCCATTACTTGGAAATTAAAGCCACCAGCAGCACCCTATTTTCAAAAGCTGGGACCTGATGTTGCCTGGGCATAAATTAGAAAAAGGTAGTGATACAACGATCAATGAAGGACAGCAGTAACTGCCGAACTTGCATATAGTAATCTTTCGTTGTCAGAGTTTACCAAAGCATTACGCAGACCTGAGACTTAACCATTTTTTTTTATCTTGATGCAGTATAAAGTGTATATCAATATAATATATAATTACATGAGAGGAGTACCTGTAATGAGTTCGTAGCACAGTGAAGATGGAAGCTGCACATCAGGAGTTGGACTTGGCGTCCTAAAAATGTCTCACCGACAAAGCCACTGTTTACAGGAGATGCAAGGTTCATATCCGGAGTCTCTGTTCATATCCGAGAAATCCAAAGCCGAAAGATTTTTTTAGATCATCAAGTAATTCAAGGCATATACTCAGATTTTGCACAATACTCTAGAATTAATAAGTTGCAGCACAAAAAATCTACCCATAGAATGAAATGTTTCCAAGACGTTCAAATTATGGCTGGCATCGCCCCTGCTTGGCCATCCAACGCGTCGGGGCCATCCTTTTATAGAGTCGAGAGGGGGAGGAGAGGGTTCGGGCGGCAAAGCTTTGAGCGCGCGCGCGGCTGTGGAAGCGAGTGGCGGCGGCTTGGTCCGCGTCCGATGCAGGCGCTGGGGAAGAAAGGTGGTGGCGGCTGCGTCTGGCGCGGATGGAGGGTCGGTCCGCGCGGCTTCTCGGCCATGGCGGGTGGTCGGGCGGAGATAGGAGGGAGCCGGAGGAAGGGGATGGCTCCGACAGGTGGGGCCCCCTCGTCAGAGGAGGCCCACTCGGCAGAGACCGCGAGAGAGTGGGGAGGCGGGACCCGGCTGCCGAGAGAGCGGAGGGAGTGGAGGTGGTGGGCTGCCGCTGCGGCTTGCTCGCGGGGGAAAATGGGCCTTGGCCCAGGTAGAGATGGATGAGGGGCGCGAGGTGGGCTGCTGCCGCTGGGCCGTCCAGACGAACGGGCTAGCCACCCAGGCTAGAGGGAAAGAAAAAAGGAGAAAAACGTGTTTCTGTACCGACCCACGTGCCGACCCAGCCGCGGCGTGCTGACCGACTGCCACCGCTGCCTGAGTGGAGTGTAAAGCAAACTAAATCCGAATCAATACAAAGCAGGTATATATGAAAGTTAAATTTAAACTAAATTAGATTGTGACTTTAATCATCCACACCAAACCAAACTATTTATACGCTTAAACTATTAAAATACATTTTTAACCCGTAAATTCATTGGTACCTTATGCTATTGTTTATATTTAAGCTATAAGCAAAAAAAAAAAATGAATAGATAGATAAAAACTCATTGTTAACTCTATTATTGACAGTCAAACCAAATCAGACTATTTTAATAGGGTCCAAACTAAACCAGCCCAACAGTCTTCTTAGTCTCACGCTAAACCAATACAGCCTAAAAACAAAATAAAACCAAAAAACCGAGTTTAACTCAAACCATTGTCAGGTTGAGTCGAGTGATAGGCGTAGGCCGCCTGGATTCCTTGGTGTTACGGTGCCAAACCACGAAAGTGATGGACGGTCGTCACTGTCAAACACGGATCACACGCGATCAATCACGCGCGAGAGCTCTCTGGTGCCGGCCGGAGACCCAACGGCGGCAGAGGAGAAGTCAGAACCCGTATCCAGGTCCAGCGCCGGGTAGATCTGATTCTGATCATGCCTGGCAGCAAGGGTAGGGGGGCGGCCGGCGGGGGTGATTAGGTCTGGAGCTGGTTATTTCGAGCAACGAACGCCGGCCGCCGGCCGGTGGGCGCTGAAGGCGACGTAGCCGTGAGCCCGTGACTGAGGGCATGATGTGGCCAGCGATTCCTCGGCACGGCGATCGCGAGGAGGCGACGACAATTCAACGGCACGCGAGGCGATGTCTCCGGAGACCAGCCTAGAGTCTAGCTTAGCGGGTGAGCGGGCCTTCCTTGTTTTCCCTGGATGGCGATCAGTTAAGTGAAGTGCTCCTTGCTTAGTTGCTTGCTTCTTGTACGTGATTACGCCTGGCCCGCTGGCTGCTGTCCGGTCCTCCTTTCACCTTTGCCCGGCACTCTCGATCTGTGGATCTATAGTCAATTGTCACTGTGCCATCACAGTTCGACGTGAACGCACTCATTCCGTGCCGTGCGCATCAAAACAAGTTGGTTGCCTGTCGAGACGTACGTATATGCATGGACACATCTGGCCGCGCAGATACTATGCGAGCCCTACCATAATTGGAAGGAGGTCATAAAAGCGAACATGCTTGCATGCATAATGAGCGAATAGAGGAGAGGGGCCCAATAAGGGAACGGGTTACTCATCCTATCCCAAATTTGTGGCAATTTATGTATATGTTTTCTCATGAAGTCAAGCGTATTAATTTTGACTACAGAAAAAAATGATGGTTCATAATAGTATCATTGGATAGATCTCTGAATCTGTTTTATAATAAATTTATTTTTCTATAAATCTAGTTAAACTTTAAAAAGTTTGGCCCACATCTTTCTACGGCGATATTTAATTAAGGACAGAGAGAGTGTGCACAAATATGCCATGACCACCTTTAATTTAATACGAGGCCCAGTTGGCACTATCTTTTTTCTTCCAAACCAGCACATACATGTATGCATATAATCACCCTCACGAACGTACGTACATACCTTATCTCTATGATCGGTATTATTTGGTAGTAATCCCTCGTCCTGTTTATATCTAATCTAATATTAAAGTGTGGAGTACTACAACTCAAATACATGATTCCTTAGAGCTACAAACTAGCTTTAAGAAATCCAAAAAAGATTAGAGATGAAACTCTTATCAATTATCAAATAGGGTGTCTTGAGTAGGTTAATCAACTTCGAACCATGGATTCATCAAAAACTAAATTAAAAAGCTCATGTATATGTGTTACCATAGATACCTTGAGGTGCGAAACCGATAGTTCATTCAACATCGTCATTACATATATGTTACAGCAAACGTGGGCGCATACACTGGATTTTTCTTGATAATATTTTTGCAAAATGAGAATTAATCAGGTTCCTAGCTAAAAGCTTCTTGCTCCACCATTATTGGGTCGGACGGTGCCGGACCATGACGAGAGAGCTTCCAAATGAGTTGCTTGTTCGGTTGGCTCAAATTTATCCAAAAAATGGTTCCAGCCGATCAAAGTCTATATAAACTAGACAAGCAATTCAGCTAGGAATTACTCCAAGAAGCGGTTCCATAGGAACCAAACGGTCTAGAGTAGGTTAGGATGTCATAGGCTGTGCTCGTATTACACGCTCAGATCTAACCGCTTCTGTTTTATCTTAGATGGATAGAAACAGGGAAAGAAAGCTTCTACTTTCTCCATTCTAAATTTTATCATTTTGACTTTTCTAGTTAGATAGTTTTATATACTATATATCTAGATATAGTATATAGATCTAGACGACGCTGAATGGGACGCAGCCGTGGCTGAGGGCATGTGGCCAGCGATTCCTCGGCACGGCAATCACGAGAAGGCGACAATTCAACGGCGCGTGAGGGGATTCTCCGGAGACCAGCCTGCACAGCTAGCTGGCGGGTGAGCGGGGCCTTATCCCCCCCCTTTTCCTTGGATGGCGATGGGGCGAGGTGTTCCTTTGCTTGCTTCAATTCTTGATTGACGTGATCACCTCGCCTGCTAGATGGCTGGCCCTCCTTTTGTCTTTGCTCGGCACTCTCTCTGAATCTCTGTGATCTATATTCACTTATCTGTTATATAAGTTGCCTGTAAAGTCAGACCCAACAGTTTGTAATTTTTTGCAAAAAAAACAACAGTTTGTAATTAACCTCGATCAACAATTAGAGGCCTCCATACTAAATCCAAAAAAACTAGCTGCACTTCCACCAACCTGGCTCTAACCAGCGGTTCAGAATGATTTAATTAAACAATTGTCAGAGGAAAAAAATGATAGACCATTCTCGCGCGGGCATAGACTTTTGCCACTGTGTCATCACAGTTTGACGTGAATGCACTCATCATTCCGTGCGCATCAAAACATGTTGGCTGCCTCGACGTACATGTGCATGGAGCCATGGCACATCTGGCCGTGCTCTCACTATGCATAATGCGTCCCTACCAAAACTGCACTACTACCTAAAAACTTAACCGCGACCTTTTGAAACAGGTCTCTGAGGCGGGCAGAATTTTTAACCGCCTGAGCATTAACCGAGACGGGCAGTTTTCATTTACCGAGGCGGTTACAAACAACCGCCTCACAAAATCGATTAACCGAAGCAGGCACATTAAAATGTCCGCCTTGGTTACCATCGATTAATCTAGACTGTTGTTTTAACGCAAACGCCTCCGTTAATACATTAACCAAGGCAGACACACTATAGAGCTCGCTTCAGATTATACTGGCCCATCTCGGAGCCCAGACAGCCCATATTGGCCCAAAAGTGCGTTCGGCATATATAAGATGAATCCAACCCTTACTCTCTCACTCCCCATCCCTCCACCAGCCGCACCCATCCCTCTCTCCCTCACTCCTCAATCCTCTCTCCCCATCTCTCTGCTGCACGAGCGGTGAGCCCCCTTCCCTCCACACTAGCCCATCTCTCCCCCCACAGCGGTAGCCTCCCTCGGTGTGCGGCGGTGGCTCCTCTCGGCGGCGTGGGCAAGCGGCGAGAGGCCTCGGCCTCGGCGGTCGCTCTCTGGGGGCGACGCTGGCAGGCGGCAGAGACCCGCCAGATGCGCGCATGCGCGCTTCCTTCGGCGGGCAGCAGCCGGGGAGGGAGACGTCGCGCGGCGCTAGGTAAAGACGGTGGGCGCCTTAGCGGGCCAGCCCGAGCGGCGGCCAGCGCCACGAGCATCGCGGCAAGAGGCCTCGCGTGGCGGCGGGCGGCGCGATGGGCCAGCGTGGGCGCCATGGTGCGATGGGCCGGGCGGTGCGGCGTGGGTCCTATCTCTTCCTCGCGTGGCCCTCTCCAAGCGGGCCGACGCGGATCCGCGCGAGGCGGCACAGATCCGCCATGGGGCGGCATGAGATCTCCTCCGCGCGGCTCCTCCCCAACCCTAGCTCGGGCGGCGTGGCAGATCCGGCGAGCACGGCGATTGCGGCTTCGTGGATGGGCTCGGCGGGCCTGTGGATGGGCTCGGTGGGCTTGTGGATGGGCTCGGCGGGCTTATCCACGGGTTTTCTATTTTTTTCTTTTTTTCATGCGATTAACGGAGGCGGGCCAACAACCGCCTTGAGAAAGGTCGTATTTTGTGTGACCTCACGTCCCGAGGCGGTTGTGAAAACCGCCTCGGTTAATGAGTTTTGCCCGCCTCAGTTAATCTTTTGTGTAGTAGTGCTGGAAGTATACCATAAAACTGAAGATGCTTTGCATGAGCGAGAATACAAGAGAGGGGTCCAAATAAAGGAATGAGTTACTCATCATGTCTATCCCAAATTAGTGATCACTGTTAATTAATCCTCGAAAGAAGTGATTTCTAGAATTCATGTCAGTCAAACTCTTTTAAGTTTAACTAACCTTATAGAAAAGAGTAACAATATCTATGACATAAAATAAGTATATTATGAAAATATATTCTATGATAAATCTAATGACACCAATTTGATAATATAAATCTTATTTTTTGGAATTTGATCAAAGTTTAAAAAGTTTAACTTAGGAATCACTCCTTTCATAACAGAAGTACTCTATATATTTAGTCTTGCCACAGTACCATATGCGCAAATTTGTCGGGACGGAACATATTATAGATGCTAACATATATTTACACTAACCTTTACGAATGCACACCAATGAGCAATTCAAGCTTCGTTATCTATCTATATCTATATCTATATTTATAATTAATTATTACCTAATAAAAGGTAAAAAATCTATTTTTTTGTATGTCTTCTCCTAATTAACTATGTAAATATGTAAATTGTCTCTGTTCGTCTCACCACTAGTCTCCTGTTTTATATAACATATATTGGATAAGGTTATTAATGCAACCTGGATAGGATACATGTTATTAATGCAACCTGGATAGTTAGAAATCCTACTCTAAATACAATTTCCCTGCACGCATCTGGGTTCGATTTGTACTTCTTTCCGATTTTCTATCTATTCCAGAGTCCAGTTTTCAGTTTTGGTTTGCTTCCGTTTCTCTGTCCGTTCTGAAGTACAGTTTTGGTGTGTCCTTTAGTGTCTGTTGGCTGTTGCATCCGATCTGGTTGCGCCATTTTCTTTCGTACATTCGTCTGTTTTCTATCTATATGTACGTACGTATCCGATTGGCTATCGGCTCAATTTTTATTCTTGAGCCAACAATATAATAAAAGCAATTGGCTTTCTTTCTTTATTCCAAGTATCATCCGCACCTATTGGTTATTCACTATCAAAATGTTGGATTTCATGTAGTGTTTTTAAGTAGTATTAAAACACTACCACTAGCTATGCATAGCACATGTGAATCCTCACTATAAATCGGAGCTATCGGATCAAACCGACCTTAATCAAGGGTGTAGATGCAACCTTTAGGGTGGTGGGAAACCGACGTAGCGAGGAGAGGCTAAAAGGGAGGCCCCACAAGTTAGTCGACCTAGGGGTGAGGCCGGCCGATCCCACTTGGCGGCGTCCCTGGACCCACTTCGGTGTAGTGGTCTTTGGTGTCCTCTAGAACTTCTGGAGTTGGTGCCCACGTCCGATTCGCAATTAAATCTGACGTGTGGGTCCTCTTTTATGTATTTTCCAATTAAACCCTGTAGAAACACAGATTCACTAATACTCATAGAATTATGTCAATGTAAACCATAAGTCTACGTTGGTGATCGCAATTGTGCCCTTTTATTTTCATATGCTTTTGACGATTAAAAATTGATACTTATCTACCATCAACAAGAGGCCATCCTTTTATAGGGGGATGGAGAAGAAGGATCCCATGAAATATGCTTGATCTCCATATAAAAAGGGCAAACCGACCTCAAACAGTCATCTAGATATCTTGAATCTGGCAGTGACCATCGAAACCGACATGAGGAAGGCGGTATCGAATAACTGACCAAAGTTTGGACCGAACGGCACTTGTAGGGGTGCGGATGCATCACCATTAAGCCCAAATGTGCCCAATTTTGGTGGGTGTCCTCCTTGATGGGTCAGGACCTTGGCTATGTCGGTTATTCGTCTAGATTTGCTCTGCAGATGGGCTAAAAGCATCTAGGCCCCTAGATAGGGTTTCGATGATTGATGACAACCGTTGATTACTATGACTAACATGTGTTTTGCAGAGACAATAAAATATTAGGTCATGGTAATCCCAATCAATGAGCTTAATGGTTTTCATGCCCCTTAATTGTGGAATCGTTCGGTTTTCAAAGGATGGACGATAAGGTTAAGGATTGCTAGTCCCGAGTGTCGACGGTGTTGGGTGACACTTGGGATAGTTTTTAGAACTTTGTTTTCTCCTTTAGCTGTATTATTAAGGGGGTACAAATGAGTAGCTTGACCTAGGTGAGTCTAATGGTTAGATATGGTGCACACTTGTCGAAATTAGCACTAGACAGCTCTAGAATAACTCTAAGATTGATTGGAGTCAAAGCCGTTCACAAAGCGTTTGAATCGGTGAACAAGAGCAGATTTGTTTGCATCGACGCCGGGTGGGATGGGCATCGGATCTTTGGCGTTAGCGTCCGGTGAGTACTGGCGATTGCAGCAGGAACAGTACCTGCCATTGGACGCTCAGACGCTTGAGCGTCGGACGCTCCGACGACGGATATTGTAGCAGGAGCTCCCACACAGACTGCGTTGGACGCTGCTCGGTGGAGCATCGGACGCTCCAGGCAGCACCGGACGCAATCCAGAGAGGTTCCAGAAGTGCCTTTAGGGCGTCAGACGCGTCCGACGACTGGGTATCGGACGCTGTCCTTTGTTCGGTACAAACCCTAACGGCTAGCAGGTTTAAACGCATCGGATGTGTCTGATGCCTAGCATCTGAGCATTCGATGCCCCCGCAGAGATACTGATTGGAGGGTAACAGTTGGGCTGTTGGTATGGCTTATAAATACCTTTCCAACTCCCTCCATGCTCTCTCTCTTCGCTATTTGATCAGCTGAAGAAACCACTTGAGTGCAAGAGAGCGCAAGACCCTAGTGAGGTGTTTGTGATTTAAGAATCAAGATTAGCAACCTCATTAGTGAGTAGAGAGTGATAAGTGTGCATCCACCTTCCTCATTAGACTAGTCTTGATCAAGTGAGAGTTGTGCTTATTACTCTTGGTGATCGGCATCACCTAGACGGCTCGGTGGCGATCGGGAGCATGGTGATCATCCGGTGGTGATTGTGGATGGCTCATCTGATCCTGTGAACAGTTTTGGGGATTCACCGTGTCGAAGTGACGAAGAATTATCCCGTAGAGAGTACTTGATCCTTGCACGGATCAAGAGGAGCTATACGCTTGCACGGGTGCTCCAACAAGGACTAGTGGAGAGTGCCGACTCTCCTATACCTCGAAAAAATATCGCTGCGTTCCTTCTCTCTCTTTACTTTGAGCATTTACTTTCCCGCAATTACTTCATGTCTTTACATTGATAGAATTGCCATGCTAGAGTAGGGTTAAAACCTAGAGAGCATAACTTTTGTGTCCTAGAGTCATAGAAATCACACTTAGGCACTAGAGGTGAAATAAGCTAAGTGTTAGGCTTTTACCGTTGTAATTAAATTTAGAAAAGCACAATTCACCCCCTCTTAGGCTTCTTGATCCTTTTAATTGGTATCAAAGCCTCGTGCTCTTAATTTAGGCTTAATCGCCTAGAGAAAAATGACCAGATGTGATGGACCCCCCTTGCATGTTCGATGGCGATGACTTTCCTTATTGAAAAATTCATATGGAGTCATATCTTGAGGCCATAGACCTTAATGCTTACCGAGCCGCCACACAAGGCTTCCCAAAACCTAAGGATCCCAAAAACCTTACACAAGAGGAAGCTGTTGACACAAAATGTGGCGCACTGTGCCTCACACACAGCAAGCCGGAAAAGCGTGGCTTCAATCGGTGCCCGGCGGTTTGAAATCCGAAGCGTGCCAACCGGTTTGACTCAAACCGATAAGGGATAAAACCGTTAAATACAAACCTGAACGCGTCTTCGGTGAGGTGAGACAGGGCAGTTCCACATATACGGTCCCTGAAGCCACTTACGATGACATACAACTATAGAAGCTATCCGCCAATATGTTTATAGAGCTTTCGGCTAATGTGAAGAATAAAGATGTAAAGCATTGATTACCAAATACAAATATATGAGAAGACACGTTTGAACAAGTCAAAACTGATCATGAGTTGAAGCATTACCAATCTCGGCAAACTAGCCGAATTGGGGTCCATGAAGAAGGAACAAACAAGCTTAGCACGAATAAACCTATTAAAAACTCGTATCTGCCGCACGACACTTAGTTCTATCAAGGTTTAAACGCTTTTAACGTGCATGAACCCACAACATGTAACAACCTAGATTGATCTAGTTCGGCTATGTAAGCATGTGATCTATCTATCACGATGATATGAAAGTAAGAATGTTTGAGAGTAAATAGATCTATAAAAATAAAGAGCCAAAACTTATCAATCTAGATTGGGCAAAAGAGTGTTACGAATATATAAAACATTAAAAACATGCAACACGTGATAACTTAATGAATCTACTAGATCTTGCCAAATCTAATAGAGCCGATAACTATCTTGCTTTGCTAAGCTATCAAGCAACGCCTGCCGCACGGCCATCTAGTCGAGATAAACAAAGCATAAGCAAAAACTTCTTGATTGTCAAGCAAACGCCTGCCGCACGGCCATCCAATCGAGACAAACAAGACTACTTGCATCAACGTCTAAATCCACCGCATGATACTAGACATGATAACAAAGTTGTCGGAACTTACGGAGATCGACGGATCGATGGCTTCTCTCGAAGAACTCGACGACACAACAAAGGACTCGAAAACTTGGCACGGGGCCGATTGTATTGATTTGGTTGTGTATATCTTTTACAATGGTCGAGGGTTTATATTTATACCCCGGACGGAACATAAGTCCTAAAAGACTACGATTACAAAACACTAAGGAAGGCTTCAAAAGTACAACGATCTTTAGCTCTAACCCTTCTCGGAGAGTCCTTTACCATCACGGTTCTTTCCTTCTAATCGGTTTTTACTTGCCACCTTTTGCTTCCCGAATAGAGCCACCGCCTCTAAGGATAGCCGACCGCATGAACACTTGCCGAATTGCCCAGAGTTAGCCAACCGAACGGGTGTTTACCGAATGCTCTGAACACTTGCCTCCCATGAGCTCGCCGTGCACTGGCCCACCTGTCATCTCCTCAGCCTTTACCAAAATCTAGTGTTAACACATGCCCCCTCAATTTCGGGATAAAAGTGATTTTATTCCGAAATTGACCACAAGCTCTTCTTCTTGTTTAGGTCAATCTTTGCTCAAAACTTCTTAGCCGCCCGTAATTCGAACCCCTTAGCACTGCTTCAAATCCACTTTAAATCCCTAATGGTGACTCAGGATAGAGTTCCTGAGGTAATTTTCCTTTATCTTTATGCATTCGGCAATTCTCAAATCGATTCCTGCTTTCTTTCGACTCACTCCTTTCTCGCTCCATTGTTCTTTTGAAGGAGTAAAAGGACCAGATCTTGATTCCCTATGCCGTGAACCCCCGATTCCTATTTCCTTGGTCCGATGGGGAGATCCTAATCCGATCGAGTTTGTTGAGAAAGAAACTCTGAGGATTCCCTTCAAATCCGGGGTCACCCCGTCGAATCAGTGGCCGAATACCTTCAAGACTTGGCCGTTTCCTCCAATCGCAGGATGGCGAAACTGGTACCGAAGGATATCAAATAAGAACAAGTAGCAATTGGGAAACCCAAGATATTCAACCTTTGCTTGGAGTTATCTCTGCATGAAACGCTCGGGGAATGATTCCCTTCCGATAGCGACCACTCATTTTTGGTGCGATGTCGCTAATGCCTTCATCTTTGGCCATGGTCCAATGTCTTTTACTCGGGCCGACATTTTTATGATGACCGGCCTAAATGTGACGTAACCAGTGTACCCCTCCAAGTATAAGAGCAACAGCAGACCAAAAGGCGGTCAAGTCGGGAGGTGGATGGACAAAGTACATCCAAACTTACATGTTATCTCGGTTTGTGGTCGACAAGGAGTATAAGGCCTTCATGAACATGTGGTCGTGCAGATTCATCTTACGTGGCAAATCTAATGAACCAACCCTAAATCATATGGTGATGGCCGAGGATTTAGCTTCGTGTACTCTAATACCTCGGGCAAGTATCTCTTAGGGGTCTGTGTCTATCATATGATGCATCGGATCCTTTGTCTAGATGCGCCATCATGGAGAAATACATTGTGTGAATGGCCCCGGTGGTTGGTTCGGATGTGGGCTGCAGCCTGTACATGCATCAAATAGTCTCTGTGGATCTTCATAATTTGGGTTTCCCCTTGGTCAATTATGCTGAAGATGGTACAAGAAAAGAGAAAGCTTGTCGATATATGGAGAAGCGGCATCCTCTATCATCATTGACATAGATATTGGCCATCTCTTCAAGTTGTTTTTCAAAGGATTCGACAATATGATCTGGCTTCCTTACAGAGAAAATGAAAATTTGACTCGCCTTGCAAGTTTAGTTATGAGTCCGGGCTGTTCGGATCAAGTATCCATAGAAATTTTTAATTCCTTTATCAAGCCTTGCATTCTCGCCGGCAGAATTTCACCATGGGAGGTTCTTTGCATCCTACCTATGAATTCTACAACCCAAACATGGCAGCCAGACAATTAGGATGTGGCCGGTTGCCTCCAAGACTTTTCTTCTCCAAAATCATAAAGCCCGGGGAGAAAATAGGAGATGACATAGAGGCCAAAAAAGTTTTTGAGCTTGGATGGGACTTGCCAGCATATGAGCCTTCCCAACTTGGACTAATAGATGCTGCCCATCCTTTGTTTGTTTCCTGGTGGCAGGAGTGGCATGCTCACATCTTCAATATACCAGTGCATCCTCTATGCCAAGACTTGCAGCCCGAGTTTGCCTCTGACAGTGAGGTAATTTCCTTATACCCATAGCTCTCCTGCTTTTGGGTTTATTCTTCATTTTAATACTTTGTCACTTACAGGATGTTGAGCCTACTCCTCCTTCCAAAGTGGTTCAATATTACCAAGCTGGACCTAATCCTGCTTTGGGGTACAATGCTCCATCCTTGGCAGTTTTCATGAAAATCCCTGCAGCTTTAGGTTCAGCACCCTTAAGGGAAAGCAAAAGGAAAGCTCCTGCTGGATCAAGCAAGGATACTATTGTAACCAGGAAGCCAAGATCCAAGAAAGCCAAATTACCACCTAAGGTATGAATTCTTCAATTTCTATCTGGCAATAATCTTGATTTTCTCTATACTCATCTTTTTGTTGCAGCCACAGGCCAGTCTCCCCAGATCGGCTAATATTTCAACGACTGTAGAAACTCTTCCCCAGACTTCTACTGAGAGTGCAGAAATTCATGAAGCTACTGGCCACATTGGTAACAATGTTCAACTTATCATTTTTCTTTCCTTCCACCAGATTTGCCTGATTGAAAATATAGCCGACTATCTTTAATTTCCCGATTAGAAGAATAGCCGATTCTCTTTAAAGCAACGATTTTTGATTTAGTCGAACCCGGCCTAGTCCGGTAACGGCCCAAAGGAAGAAAAACCCTATTTCGTCGTTTGGTATACTCGAGATATACGCCCACGACTCTCCACTTTGGCCTATAAATAAGACCCTTCCTCGGTCTTCATCGTCATCTCCAGTCAAGCACTTTCATCGCCACGTCTCCACCTTTTACGCTTAAATCAATCCGAGAGAAAACCTAGCTTCCCAAGGCATCAATGGCGAGCAGTGGCGATCATGGCAAGCGCCTGGCTAGGGAGAGGAAGCGAAGGAAGCCGAGCACCGCGCCGCCAACGCCATGGGTGAGAATCGATTTCTTGCCCCCCTTGCGGTTCTTCTTCTGTTCATCTTCCCGGTCTTGATTCTCTTTTCATTTACTTAGGGCAAGGGTCATCACCGGCCAGTACCATCTTCTTCCTCCGATGACGGTGACCCAACAGGGCACCGATCACCCCAGATATATGTTTACGGTTCCTCCCGGCTTGCCGAGCTCCTCCTCGAAGTCGAGGACTTGTACCACCCCAATCCTTGGGGTCCGGCGGAGTCAGAGGGAGAAGACCCTCTGTACGTCCATGAGGAGGCGCTCAGCTTCCGCAAGGAGAGGGACGAGGCCCGGAAGGAGCTGGGCGACGTCTCCAAGCAGTTCGGCATTGAGCAAGCCGAATGGGAGGACTAGCGGAAGCAGCTCTGTGACGCCATCACCGGTTCGATGTCTCTGCCCAGATTTCTTCTCTTGGCTCCTTTGCTTGTTGACTCATTTTCCTTTGTCCAGCACTTTCTGCGGAGAATGACCGCCTGAAGGTGGCGGCGAACAGGGTTGCTGACAAGGTGAATGCCCAAGGGGAGATGGCCGAGGCATGCCTTGATGCTGTGGACGGCCGCGTTGATCAGGCCGTCATCCAAGGTGTGCACCTTGGTGTTTCTCTCGGGCTGGCGGCGATGTCCTCCCAGACTGGTGAAGACTACTCCTTCCAGCCAGTCAGCTTCTCTGGCGGGCCTCTAGAAGACATGGAGGACATCAATGAGCAGCTGGAGCACTATGAGGATCACGCATTTGCTATCTCCCGCCCATCGATGCTCAATCTGTCCTCAACAAGTTGTTTGAGGGGTAGTTTGTACTTAGGGACTGGATGTAAATAACTTGTCCTCTGAAATATGCTTGTTTATGACTTCTGTTTGAATGCCGAATACATTTCTTCGTTTTCTGAACAACGTAACTTTGAAGGACGTCTCCCAAATGCATGACATCACCTTAGCCGATTAGATCTTGGTCTTGCGTCGTAACCGATGTCACACGTCGATCAGTATTTTCATTCAAGGCGCTTCACCTTTCTCTTCTCCCGATAAACCTACTAGACAAAACACCGAAGTCACTTCTCCTGGTAGTCCATTCGGTTATACGTAGATATTTTTGTACTAAAGGCGATACGAACTGTATCGGCTATTTTTCTAGTTTCATAATTTTTGAGCTAAAGGCGATGTCCCTTCATCGGCTATTCATGTTTGATTTCTAACTTTCTTTCATGAACCAACTTCAATGCTGGGATAATATTTCTTGAGAAATCTCCCATTAATAGCTCTGGTAAACTCTTCTCCGAGCAAAGTTTTCAATATATATGCGTTGCCAGGTACACATTTCACTATCTGAAAAGGTCCTTCCCAATTCGGAGACCATATGCCGAATGCTCTATCCTTTGTCCCAATCGGCAATATAGTTTTCCAAACCAGATCTCCTTCTGCAAATTGCTTCACTCTAATCTTTTTGTTATAATGTTTGGCAACGCGTATCTTGTTTTTCTCAAATATTTTCCAGTGCTTTGAGACGAATTAGATGCAAATCTTCCAATTCATCCATCATCAGACTTTTATAATCTTCTTTTTCTAAATCTTTTTGCAATACAACTCGTCTTGAACCCGACTGTAACTCCCATGGTAATACAGCATGATGCCCATAAACCAACTCATAGGGAGATGTCTGAGTAGATCCATGACAAGCCATTCGGTAAGCCCACAATGCTTCATTAAGAACCAAATGCCATCTTCTTGGTTTCTCATCAATCTTTTTCTGGATGATCTTAATCATAATCTTATTTGATGCCCTCGCTTGACCATTGGCTTGTGCATAATAAGGAGAAAAATTATATAGCTTAATCCCCATGTCTTCAGCAAAATCACAAAACTCCGAAGAAGTGAACTGAGTCCCTTGATCGGTTGTTATAGTTTGAGGGATCCCGAACCTATGAATTATATGCTCCTTAACAAAACTGATCATATTTTCTAACGTAACTTTCTTCAATGGGATAGCTTCAACCCACTTGGTGAAATAATCTATGGCTAAAAGCACAAATTTATGTCCCTTGTTGGATGGAGGATTAATCTGACCAATTAAATCTATACCCCATCCTCTGAATGGCCAAGGCTTGATTATCGGGTTCATAGCGGATCTTTGGAGCTTTTTGAATATTGCCGAATCTCTGACAATCCTGGCATCCCCTGTAATATTGAAAACAATCCTCTAGCATGGTTGGCCAAAAATAACCAGTTCTCCTAATTATCCACTTCATTCGGTAAGCTGATTGATGTGCACCACATAATCCTTCATGTACTTCATACATCACCTTTCTGGCCTCTTCTTGATTCAAGCATTTAAGTAACACTCTATCTATAGATTGTAGTATAATTGATCATCAAGAAGCACGAACTTGAGGGCTTTGTACCTGAGCTTTCGGGAAACTTTCTGTGATGGATTTTTTTAGATAATCGGCAATCTCGCACCTCTAATCACCAACCACTTGATCAGTATCGGAAACATTCTTATCTATAGCAAGAATTTCTTGGTTCTCACGATATCCGGAGGCAGCTTGAGCTAACTTATTTGCTTCTTCATTGTGCTCCCTAGGGATATGATGCAAGGTTACTACCTGAAAACTTTTCAAAAGCTCCCGGCACTCTTCATAATATTCTCTCAGTACGTCATTCTTGCATTGGTACTGGCCAGTCAACTGGTTAATCACCAACTCAGAATCCCCAAAGATCTCAACAGCAACGGCTTTTATCTCTATAAGAAGCCGAAGCCCTCTAAGCAATGCCTCATACTCTGCATGATTATTGGTAACATAAAATTCAATGGGAATAGCATATTCAAAGGTTACTCCTTGTGGAGAAATCAAGAAAATACCAACACCACCACCTTTGTTACAGGATGAACCATCGAAGAATAAAGCCCAAGGCACAATACTTATCATCTTAATAGAAAGATCACGATGTTGGGTAATAAAATCAGCAATAATTTGACCTTTTACCGCTTTTGCCGATTCATATTTTAAATCAAATTCTGACAAAGCCAAAATCCACTTGCCAATCCTTCCATTCAAAATTGGCATTGATAACATATGTTTTATTACATCAAAACTAGAAACCACCACGCATTCGATATTTAATAAGTAGTGCCGAAATTTGGTACATAAATAATACACGCACAAGCAAAGCTTCTCTCAGCGAATACCTTGTTTACGGATCTAGCAACTTTCGGCTAAGATAAGCTATTATTCTCTCCTTTCCTTCGAACTCTTGCATGAGGGCTGATCCTATCGTTAGGCTATCGGCCGCCACATACAACTTAAAAGGCTTGTCAAGTTGTGGAGGTACTATCACGGGTGGCGCCTTCATATACTCCTTGATTTCATCAAAAGCCTTCTGTTGTATGTCACCCCATATAAATTTTTGATCCTTCTTGAGTTTCAATAGTGGAGAAAAAGGTAAAACTCTCTCCGATAAATTGGATATAAATCTCCTTACA
This sequence comes from Chrysopogon serrulatus, assembly GCA_015844335.1. Lineage (NCBI taxonomy): Eukaryota > Viridiplantae > Streptophyta > Magnoliopsida > Poales > Poaceae > Chrysopogon > Chrysopogon serrulatus. The sequence goes on from JADLZL010007395.1 coordinate 111,031, forward strand.
AAATTAATTTTGCCAAGCAACGACTATAATTCTATAAGATTGGTTGGAGGGACAACTTTGTCTATTGCTTCCATGCTCTTTTTCCAACTTCAATCCCTCCTTTATGAACTAGAAATCCCAAAAACTCATCGGTAGAGACTCCAAAAGCACACTTGTTTGGATTCATTTTCAAACCATGTTTCCTAGTGCATTCAGAGTCTTTCTTAAATCGGCTAAATGTCCTTCATGGTTCCTAGACTTGACCACCACGTCATCGATGTAGATCTCTACAATCTTGCCGATCAACTCGTGAAAAATATAATTCATAGCTCTTTGATAAGTTGCACCGGCATTCTTTAACCCGAATGTCATGACTATCCATTCGAACAAACCAATATGACCGGGGCATCTCGAAAGTCTGTCTTCGAGATATCTTCTATTGCCATGAAAATTTGGTTATAACCAGCATTCCCGTCCATAAAGCTGATGACTTCATAACCAGCTGCTGCATCTACTAGTAAATTGGCAACTGGCATCGGATATCCGTCCATTAGAGTAGCTTTATTTAGATCTCTGAAATCTATACAGACTCTCATTTTTCTATTCTTCTTATATACTGGAACTATAGTCGAAATCCACTCTGCATACCTGCATGGCCGAATGAAGTTTGCTTCCAATAATCTTTCAATTTCTTTCTTCACATTGGCCAATACCTCCTCTTTATAAATCTTCCGTGGAGGTTGTTTGTAGGGACGATGTCCGGGTTTAATAGGCAATCGATGTTCAACAATAGAGCAATCCAATCCAGGCATCTCTGTGTAATCCCAAGCAAAACAGTCTTTAAATTCTTTTAGAAGATTTATCAATTGTAATCTATACTCTGGATTCAAATTTGTACTAATGTACATTGGCCTTGGCTTGGTACCATCACCAATATCTATCTCTTCCAACTTATCGGCCGACATGAAACCACGCCCTAGCTTTCCTTTGTTGCCATCGATTGGATTACCCATTAAAATTACTTGTGAGAGTCGATCGCTTGGATCAATTTGTTGATCCCCTGTCAAAGACATTCACAGGACCTTCTCCCCACACTCTGCCAGAGAAACAATCAATACCATCATATTTCCAATAGGTAGGCTCTGTAACAGCAACACTTATAGAATCATCGGCGTGGACAATTTCAATATCATCTCCAACCCACTGAATAAGAATCTGGTGCATTGTTGAAGGAATAGAGCAATTAGCATGGATCCAATCTCTCCCTAGAAGCAGACTGTATGCCCCCTTGCCATCAATGACAAAGAATGTAGTAATCAAAGTCTTTGACCCAATCATCAACTCAACATGCACAGCTCCACGGGTGTCAGAAGGATTGCCAGCAAAGTCCCTGAGAACCATGTCGGTTTTTAACAAGTCTTCACTTGTCATCCCAAGTTTTCTGAAGGTAGTATATGGCATGATATTGATAGCAGCTCCTCCATCAACAAACATTTTAGTCAGAGGCTTGCCGTTGACGTATCCTTTCAGATAAAGTGGCTTTAAATGATGATATTTGGCTGGTTTATCAAAAAGCGCCTCTTTGTGTCAAGACAAGTCGTGCCATTAAATCTTGAAACTCACTTTCGTTAAAATCGGAGTACACTTCCTCTTGAACATCCTGGCCTTTGGGAGCTATGAACTCGGATGGAAGGAAGAAGGCCATGCATGCATCACTTGAAGGATCATGCCCATTGGGCTTTTTCTTAGGACGCCATGTCTGATTCTTCTCAACAGCTACTTGTTTTAGCTCCTCGTTCCTCAAACGCTGAACTCTTCTCTTTTGGCTCTTTCTCAGTCCTGGAGGGCACCACTGCCCTTTCTACCATACATACTCATGGGAACCTTCCTTTCCATTGTATTCCTTATAATGAGTCCAACTTCGATCTGTAAATCTTTTCCTTTGCTGATTCTCAAAACTATTTATTTTTAGGCGCCGATCATCCTCAGGAAATTGTGTTCCAAGTCTTTCATAGACAGGACGGCGGTTGACTCGAGACTGCCTATACCCCGAGTATTGATCACTGCATTCAGGGCAATTGTTTCTAGCAGGCAGTTTCAAGCCTTCATTCCAACAATGCTTAAAGAATGAACAACCCCAATGAGACTGCTCCTGTTCTCTCATGTGTTCTTCTTGCTCCCTTCGACACACCTCTTCTTCATATCTTCGGCGTTCTTCCATAAACCTTTGTTCTTCATAATATTCCCTCTCTTGCTGCCTCTGCCATTTGTTCAGTAAAATACGTGATGTAATCCTAGGCTTAGAAGTTTTACCTCTTTCAGTTCGGCTATTCTTGAACCGAACCTTTTGCTTCAGCTCTTCACTTGTGATTTGCCGATCAGGGTCGATAGTACCACTCTTCTTTGCTCTGTCAGAGGTTAACACCTTCACCTTGCCTTTACCTGTAGGATCATTTGCAAAAACCATATTCACAGAGAAAGAAATCATATTCTGAGGAAAAGGTTGACCATCAACCTTCATCTTGCCATCAAACTTTAGATGTCCCTCTTGGATAGCTTTCTGAATCTGCACTCTGAACACTTGGCAATCATTGATGGTGTGAGAATTAGTGTTATGGTAGCCACAATACCTTTTGTCTTTCACTCCTTCAGGGCGCAGCATGGGATGTCCGTCTGGCAGTTTAATACGTCCTTCTCTCACCAAAGCAACTCAAAGAGTTTGTGCGCCTTTAGTAACATCAAAATCATAAGTCCCCTTTTTGTTGCCTCAACCGGTGTTGACTAACTTGAGTAGGCTCTTTTGCCCAAATTAGTTCAGCTGCAGCTATCTCATCTTCATCATCATACTCAGTCGCTTCTTCCAGAAAGCTTTGATACATCTCATTAGCAACATTGCCCTTTTGGAAGCGGTTATCTCTCCTGAACCCTTGAGCTTGATTACTCATAGGCGTCGGCCCGCCGTGAAAGCCGACCAAGGTCATCAAACTCCATGCCGAATAGTTTCTCTCGACATTTTTTTGCATGCCTGCTATTGCCATCCCTGGCAACTGATCATCTGGTAAATTCAGAGAATAACAAAGGTTCTTGGTTTCTCTGAACCTGCGAAGATACTCATGTGGTGTCTCATTAGCTTTCTGTCTCAGACTCATAAGATCAACCAACTTCTTCTCATTAGTACTCATGAAGAAATATGCATGAAACTTCTACTCTAGCTCTACCCATGTACCAATGGAATGAGTGGCAAAGAGATGTAAACCATGTGAAAGCTGGCCCTGTGAGGGACAAAGGAAAATACCGAATCCTCCAAGCTTCATCTGTAGAAGCTTCCCCAAAAGCCGCATCAAGTACCGACCGATATGCTCTATGGTGCTAGTATCATCCTGGCCAGAAAACTTGGTCAAATCTGTTGGAGGCTTCACCCTTGGAGGAAGTGCCACTCTGTTGTACCATTCTAGATAAGGAGACTTGTACGAGTAGGACTGATTCTTCGGTTTTAAGCCAAACTGATTCTACATCATATCAGCCATCCTGTGCATGATAATATCAATACTTGAATTTGGAGTCCCCTGTACCTGCCTTCTAGAAGGCAGTCCTGATGCACTCTTGTATCCTGGATTTGATAAAGCATCAATAGCACTATAATCAGTAAATTTCGATATCCATCTCCATACATATTCTTTTTGCAACTGTTTTATTTGGAGATACTCGAAAGCTGATGGTGGTACATCTCCTGTTGTACCAAATGTCACCTGGCCATAGGTAGGAGGCTGTTGTTTTTCATTGGGAGCTGGTCCACCTTTGTTTGAGCCAGATGCTCCATCATCTCCAGCAGGCTTTTCTTGATACTTTGGCACATTGAAAAGTGTTGGTCCGCGGATTGGGCCAATATTTTTCTCAAAGTACTTATCGGCTGTTGGACCAAAAGTGCTAACCATGATTGCCCGAAAGGTGTTTAGAAAAGCTGTATGGTGTTTTGTCATAGTTTCTCTCATAGCTCTGTAGACCAACTCTGACATCTTCTGAGCGTCCTCTTCTTCGGTGTAATCAGATTGGTGTGGAAAAAGAACCCTCGGCAATGATTGTTTTTGGAACACTTTGTTGCTCTTGTTCTTGGAAAAGGACATCAAGCACTTCTACTGAAATTGCTCACATGCTTGCTGCACCAATTCCCTTGATTTTTCTGGCAACTCATCCATGGTCACATCTAGAACGTGATCGTTGTTGATTTCAGGCATATTGAACTGCAAGTTGTCCCACTGGGCGTGCCAAAAAGTGTGTTAACACAAAATGTGGCGCACCGTGCCTCACACACAGCAAGCCGGAAAGCGTGGCTTCAATCGGGTGCCCGGGCGGTTTGAAATCCGGAAGCGTGCCAACCCGGTTTGACTGAAAACCGATAAGGGATAAAAGCGTTAAATACAAAACTGGAACGTGCCGGGTGAGACCAGACAGTTCCACATATATGGCCCTGAAGCCACTTACGACGACATACAACTATAGAAGCTGTCTGCCAACATGTTTATAGAGCTTTCGGCTAATGTGAAGAATAAAGATGTAAAGCATTGATTACCGAATACAAATATATGAGAAGACACGTTTGAACAAGTCAAAACTGATCATGAGTTGAAGCATTACCAATCTCGGCAAACTAGCCGAATTGGGGTCCATGAAGAAGAAACAAACAAGCTTAGCACGAATAAACCTATTAAAAACTCATATCTGCCGTACGACACTTAGTTCTATCAAGGTTTAAACGCTTTTAACGTGCATGAACCCACAACATGTAACAATCTAGATTGATCTAGTTCGGCTATGTAAGCATGTGATCTATCTATCACGATGATATGAAAGTAAGAATGTTTGAGAGCAAATAGATCTATAAAAGTAAAGAGCCAAAACTTATCAATCTAGATTGGGCAAAAGAGTGTTTCGAATATATAAAACATTAAAAACATGCAACACGTGATAACTTAATGAATCTACTAGATCATGCCAAATCTAATAGAGCCGATAACTATCTTGCTTTGCTAAGCTATCAAGCAACGCCTGCCGCACGGCCATCTAGTCGAGATAAACGAAGCATAAGCAAAGACTTCTTGATTGTCAAGTAAACGCCTGCCACATGGCCATCCAGTCGAGACAAACAAGACTACTTGCATCAACGTCTAAATCCACCGCATGATACTAGACATGATAACAAGGTTGTCGGAACTTACGGAGGTCGACGGATAGATGGCTCCTCTCGAAGAACTTGACGACACGACAAAGGACTCGAAAACTTGGCACGGGGCCGATTGTATTGATTTGGTTGTGTATATCTTTTACAATGGTCGAGGGTTTATATTTATACCCCGGACGGAACATAAGTCCTAAAAGACTATGATTACAACACTAAGGAAGGCTTCAAAAGTACGACGATCTTTAGCTCTAACCCTTCTCAGAGTCCTTTACCATCACGGTTCTTTCCTTCTAATCGGTTTTTATTTGCCACCTTTTGCTTCCCGAATAGAGCCACCGCCTCTAAGGATAGCCGACCACATGAACACTTGCCGAATTGCCCAGAGTTAGCCAACCGAACGGGTGTTTGCCGAATGCCTTGAACACTTGCCTCCCATGAGCTCGTCGTGCACTGGCCCACCTGTCATCTCCTCAGCCTTTACCAAAATCCAGTGTTAACAGAAGCGAACCATGAGAAGTGGAATGCAAAGGCCAAAAATATCATCTTTAGAGGCCTTTGCAAAGAGGTGTTCAATCGGATTTGGAATCACAAAGTCGCCCATGAGCTTTGGACGAATATTTGTGCGCTCCATGAGGGAACCAAAAGTGAGCATAAGGAGCGTTATCATCTTGTTGTGTAAAAGCTTAATTTATTTAAGATGCTTGCTCATGAAAGTGCTAATAAAATATACTCTCACTTGAGTGTCATTGTAGAGGAGCTCAATGGATTTGGACTCACACAAATGTCACCATCCGATGTTGTGATAAAGATCTTGTGTGTCCTTCCTAATTGACAAGTATGGTCATATTGTCACCATGCTTCATCAAGGTGATCTTTCCACCACTACTCTAACTCAAATCTTGGGAAAGATCAATGCATATGAGATGTACATGCACATCACTCCGCAAGAGAGCTCTTCTTCCATCAAAAAGAAAGATTTAGCATTCAAGACCAATCAAGAGAAGAAGAGTAAAGGCAAAACAATTGAGATTATCCTTGCAAGCTCAAGTGATGATGAAGATGATGATGCCAACATTGCACTCATGGTGAGGAAGACCAACAAAATGCTTAAAAAGCTCAACAAGAGTGGCATCATGTTTGATTCAAGAAGAAAAAGTTCTTCACTAGTAGCAAAAGAAAGCCTATCTTCGAGATGGATTGCTACAATTATGGTGAACTTGGCCATCTTGCTCATCAATGTCTAAAGCCTAAGAAGGACAAGTTGAAGAATAAGTTCAAGGGCAAGAAGGATGACTCAAGTGATGATGATGAGAAGAAGAAAGAGAAGCCATACAAGAAGAGAGATGGTAAGAAGAATAAGTTCTTCAAGAAGAAGGGTGGAAAGGCTTATATCGTGGGTGATTGGCTACCGACATTGAATTATCAAGTGGTGAATCATCCGATGATAGTGATGACGAGAAAAAGAAGGTGGCCGCTCTTGTTATTAGGACTTCACTACCTCCACCGCCTTCACCGCCATCATCCCCTGCACACTTATGCCTTATGGCCAAAAGTGACCGGAAGATATAAAATTCTAATGATGATAGCGATGATGAGTGTGATGGTGAAAGTGACAATAAATTTAAAGCATCTTTATATGATGAACTTTTCACTTTGCTTAATGATTACTCTAAAATCATTTGAAAGATAAGAGCTAAAAATAATAAGCTAAAACTTGAGCAAAAAAAGCTAGTGATGAGCTTAGAGAAAAAACAAGATTATATCATCCTCTCTCAAAGAGCTCAAACAATCTCTAAAAGAGTTTAGAGCAAAACATGATAAACTTGAGGAGATACATAATGAGCTCAACACTAGATACAACTTGCTTAAAGAAGAATACACAAGTTAACCATGATAACCTTGTGCTTTCATATGATCTTTTATCTGATGAGACACATGATGCTACTAATAATGTTGTTAAGATTAATATAGCCACATCATATGATGACTTGATTAATGAGAGCATTGTGCAAAGTTTTAGTGGTAAAGGCAAGCAAGTTGTTGTGGCCGAGCACTATAATGACTCTGTCAAGATAAAAAGTGAGAATGCAAAGCTAAAGCAAGATCTTGAGAACCTTTCATCCAGCAACACCATTATTATTGAGTCTCAAGAGTGCAACAATGAGATTAATCAAGAGATTGAGACACTCAAAGAAGAGATCAAAAGGCTCAAGTTTGAGAAGAGTTGCGCATTTGGAGCTACAAGAGTTGATCATGATATTGAGAAGCTAAAAGAGAAAAATAAGCAACTCAAGTTAGAGAACGATCACTTAAAAGTTGGATAGCAAAAGTTCTCTTAAGGCAACTATCTTTAAAGTGAGCTACTCATGAACACCATCATGAAGATGGATAGAAGTAGTATTGGTTTCTTGGCACAACAAGAGAAGAAAATCAAAGCTCAACAACATAAAAATCAAAAGCCTAAGCCAAAGAGATGCTTTGAGTGTGGATAAGAAGATCACTTTGCTCATGAGTATAAAACTCCACCACCACAACCCTTGTCCAAGCTGCTAGACTCTTTGCCTTTAATGCTCACTACATTCTAAGAAAAAAGAAAGTGAAAAAGTTCAAGTCACATTCTTAGGTCCACCCAACAAAAATGGGCCTAAGCAAATTTGGGTTGCTAAGTCACTATTTGAGAAAGTCAAGGGCCCCTCTCAAGTTTGGGTCCCTAAACAACAAGCTTAATCTCTCATATGTGTACATGAACTACAAGACCGGTAGAAGTCACTGGGTTATTGACAGTGGTTGCACACAACATATGACCAGTGATCCTCATATGTTCACCTCACTAGATGAAGGAGGTGACAATCAAGAGAAGATTACATTTGATGACGACTCAAAAAGTAAAATACAAGGGTTGGAGAAGATTGCTATCTCAAATGATCATTCAATATATATGCTTATTGTTGCATCATTGAGCTTCAACTTGCTATCCGTTGGTCAATTGTGTGATCTTGGCTTTCAATGCTTATTCACTGAGAAGGAAGTGGTTGTGTCCAACAAAGATGATCAACAAGTCATATTCAAGGGTTTTAGATACAACAATCTCTATCTAGTGGACTTCTCCTCTGAATATACAAACTTAAAAACTTGCTTATTTATAAAGACATCACTTGGTTGGTTATGGCATAGGAGGCGTGCTTCATGTTGGAATGAACACTCTCAAGAAGCTATTGAAGAAAGATATGGTTAGAGGTTTAAAGGATGTTGTATTTAAGAAGGATAAACTTTGTAGTGCATGTCAAGCTAGCAAGCAAGTTGCCAATACTCATCTATCCAAAGCATACATGTCAACATCTAAAGTGCTTGAGCTACTTCACATGATTTAGACCTACAACCCATAAAAGCTTGGGAAAGAAAGCTATATTGTCTTGTGATAGCTGATGACTATTCTAGATACACATGGATATTCTTTCTTCATGATAAAACCAAAGCCACTCCATCATTCAAAAAGTTTTCTAAGAGAGAACAAAATGAGTTTGAGACCAAGATCAAAAAGATAAGAAGTAACAATAGAAAAGAGTTTGATAACACAAAGATTGAGGATTATTGTGATGAAGTTAGAATCAAGCACAAAGTCTCTTTAACTTATACTCCACAACAAAATAGTGTAGTAGAGAGGAAGAACCAGACACTAATCACTCTTACAAGAACAATGCTTGATGAGTACAACACACCAGAGAGGTTTTGGGCTGAAGCTATCAACACCATATGCTATGCGGCCAACTGATTGTTTCCTCACCGGTGGTTCAACAAGACTTCGTATGAGTTACTGAAAGGTCTTTATTTGGTTTTGGTAATTGAGTGATAACTTAGGTGGACTAATTGTGCTTATGTGAGATATGCAGAGAATTAGTCCACAGGTGATGGAGGAGCTTAATGCATGATAGATGACATGGAATCATGTAGCTAGAGGTGAAGATTGAGATAAAACTTGGCTTGATGGACCAGTCGCGATGGTGAAGGGCAAGTTGGAGGCTTCAAAACCGTTGGTACCGAATGTCCAGAGGCTTGAGCAAAGACTTGGCGCCGAAGGACCGAAGCGATGGTGAAGAGTAAGTGAGGTCAAGATCGATGGACCGAAGGCCACATGATGATATGAAGTGGATCATATCATTCATATGGATGTCGGTGCATGTGTTGCATCGGCATTGGAAGAGATGGAATGGAAAGCGCAAGGCAAAGGTATAACCTAGGGCGTTTCCATTTTGTCGGTCATGGGTGTGTAGAGAAGTTTATGACCGGGTTTAGGATAGATGGCCATACTATCAAGAGGGCAAACTTGTTTGTATATCAGTCATCTAGTGCCGCTTGAGCGATCTAACTCTACATCGTGTTGCTAGGATCGAGTGGCGATGTGAGAAGGAGTGAAAACCCTTTAAAAAATATTTATGAAAATGCTAACACACATGCACATGGTGATGTACACTTGGTACTGTTAGCACATTTGCAAAGGAGATGGAGATTGCCGGGTAGAGATGGGTTTGGGATCCTCTCTCCCTCCCACCGAGCTTGCGAGGCAGGATTCAGTGTTTTTATGGAAGTGAAGTACTCATTTTTCATTGCCCCGGAGGCTAGAAGTGGTGACATCGTCGGAGTGCTTCTCACTGAGAAGCACTCGATCAGACGCTGGTTGTTGACGGTGGATAGCGTCAACTTTTTATATATCAAAGGGCATGAGAAACACATCAATATCTAGAAGGCTAGGGTTTTATCTAATAATTTCCATGAGTTTTGGTGATTGACTAATATTTTGGGACTAATCCAGAAAATAGAGAAGAAGGGGTATAACTATAAAACTACATCATAGAATTATCCGCAACTTAGGAATACGCCAAACTACTCTAAAAGGATCCAGAAGACACCGGAGCGAAGGGGAGGCGGAGCCACCTCCAGGTGGGGCCGACCGGCCCTATAAGTTGTACCGCCCGGCATGCCCCAGTGGGCCCCACCTGTTATTTTCTACGACCATCTTCCACCGCCTTTGAGGATCAATCTCAGCCCTATGTGAAGTCGGTTTGATCAAACAGCCGTCGTGTATTCCACCGAGCTATATAAACAGGGCCAGACCCCTCTTAGAAAACCCTAAGCCAGTTGAAGATCAAGTCATCTAGAACTTTAAGTTCTAGTTCCTCATAGCCTTCTAGTTTATAGTTTAGCCTAGTTAGTAGATCTAGAGTAGAGGGAGTCGAGGCGCGTTAACCAGTCTTGGATTCCGGAAGTTGTCAAGAAGAGAAGAGTTCGGTATACTTCTTTCGCTCTCTTCTTTCTTATTGTATTATCTGTGTTTGTATAATATTTACTAGCAATATTATTCTTCATCTTAGTTTAATTATTATGATCATTGTCTACTTTAATACATCTAGTTTAGTTGGTTTGCTATTATATTCATGCACTGGTTCGTATAGTGCTCATCTATTTGATCATATGGTGAGTGGTAGGCAATATATAGACATGGTGTCTAGATACTTATCTATGGATATCCTCAGTTGTGCCGGGTAGTGAGGTAGATCGTGGATGTGACAGATGCATTGAGTCCTTTGTAGGCCTCCCCCCGTACGGTGGATTGGTAGAGTGGGACAATCAGGTTAAGGGTATATTTATATACATGAGGTTCCTGTACTCATCTTTTTCTGTACATTGCTCCGATGTATTTAGGAATTATGGTAGTATTACTTAACAATGATTACTAGATGTACTTACACTAGTTGACGTAGCTTTGACATATAGTTAAATACTTAGAAATTATTTCTCTATTAATTGATTAGACAACGTTGATATGATTAGAGTGTTATGAAGGATTAGTATTATTAGTGATGACTGATCAATGGCTCATTATTATATTTATATCATTTATCTTGTGACTTACCCCTGTTATGAGTAGAGTGTATGACATTGGTTACATTGCTTATTCAATGCATATACAAATGTTATCAATACTATAGATTATTGGTTTAGCAATGCCTTCTCAGTGGTAGAATATAAATGACAACCCGATAATACTCGAGGTAAAATACTATAATAGTATAATTATCTGTCCGCTTACAGAATCATTCTTAGTTTGTATTTATCTTTATTTATTCTGCCTAGTCACATAAAATGATAAAATTTAGTACCATTGATTATTCCTAGCTTTACAATTGGGGATGACAACCTAGTTCCATAGTTAGGATAAGGGTAAAGAGGCTAGTGGCTTGTTGCTAAAGGCAAGTTAATTAATACCAGCATTTTTGGCGTCATTGCTTGGGATAGGGATTAGTTTTTGCAGTGACGTTAGAAATACCAACAAACATTTTTAGCGCCGTTGCCGGGCAAGGCTAATAAACTTAAGAAGTGTTGATAACATATATGCATCCTGAATAAGATCGATCACCCAATTAACCTCTAACTCAAACACGTTTACCCTTGTTTCTATCTATTTGTATATCTTATGCAAGGTAATGAATGAGTGAACGGATTTGCTCTCCTAGACAATTACGTTGAAGATCCAGAGAGACTCTTACGAAGACAGAAATTTGCTGACATGAGTGACATTTTTGAATCACCATCAAGAAAACCCTCCACTGAAGCCCAATCTTCAAGAGAGCAAGCTCTAACATCCGAAGGAGAAGAATCAGAAAGTTTAGCACCAGCTTTTGAAGCTATGGCCAAGAAGGTGCTACGCGAGTTCTCTGCTCCAACAACCACCAATATTTGCATTGGACCTAATGTCAATATTGTTGACAATGGATTTGAACTCAAGCCTGCGCTTATCACCATGGTTCATGCTAGTCAGTTTTATGGGAAGGCTCATGAAGATGCAAGTGCACACTTACAACACTTTTTAGAAATTTACAGCACCTTCACTATCAGAGGAGTACCAAGAGATGCTATTCTACTCTAACTTTTCCCATTTTCACTTCTAGAAAAAGCAAAATAGTGGTTCTATATAAACAAAGAGACCAACACTACATGGGACAAATGCAAAATACTCTACTATTTTTCTAGCCAAGTTTTTTCCTACAGGCAAGACCAATGCTCTACGTGGAAAAATTTTAAGCTTTCATCAACAACATGATGAATCATTCACCGAGGCATGGGAACATTTTTAAGATTATATTACAAAATATCCTCATCATAGGATAGAGGATTGGCTACTTATACAGACCTTTTATTATGGGCTAGTCTCTAGTACCTGTGAATCCATAGATGCTGCAGCTGGAGGAGCTTTCTTGTATCTTAAGCTCGCCGATGCAACAGTACTTGTAGAGAAAATGGCCTCAAACCAGAGCTAGAACGAAGAACATGTGCAACCTCGCAAGAGAGGAGGAGGCATGCATTCTATCAAGGAGATTGACATGGTCACTGCAAAGCTTGACCTCATAATAAAGAAGCTTGACAGCAAGAACAACAAGAAGAGAGAAGTCATACACATCAATGACTCATGCATAACTTGTGAAGAATGTGGAGACATAGGACACTCAGAAAGCAACTGCCCTACACTCAAAGAGGATGTGAACTTCATGAACAATAACACCAATTATCATCCTCAGCAAAGTCAAGTATGGAATCAGTCAAATCAACGGTGGAATCAATCCAATCAAAGATGGAACCAGCAAAGGCCCAACTATTAAGGTAATTATCCAGGTAATAATCAAGGTAACAATAATTTTAATAACAATTTTCAACCACCTTTAAGGGAAGTAATTTCCAGTCAGAATAAAGCTGTAGAAAATTTACCTAAGAGGGTAGTATCCAATGATAAAATGTTAGAAAATATAAATATTAAAATAGATAGCCTCACTTCTGCTATTAAGAACTAGCTTAGCTTTAATAAAATATTAGAATCACAATTAGCTCAGCTAGCGGCCGCTGTTCCACCAATCCATGAAGGTAAGATTCCCAGACAGCCCCTAGAGCCTGAAATCGCAAATCTTATTGATGTACGTGCAGGTTACAACATAGAAGGAATGTCAGAAGGATGGAAGGATGAGTCCATGCTACTCAAGAGAGGAGATCCAGGGAGACCTATGATTCCTATCTCTATTGGATAACATGATTTCTCCGAAGTCGTCTGTGAGCTTGTTGCTAGTGTCAACATCATGCCAAAGGTAATCTTTGATCGTATTTTTCTATGGGTAACTTTGTTGTACACAAATATGTGCTTACAGCTTGCAGACTAAACAGTTAAGCACCCTGAAGAAATCCTAGATGACGTATGCATACGAGTGGGACAATCATATATTCCTATAGACTTTGTGATCCTAGATATCGGCAAAGATCCGAAGAGTCCTATCATTCTAGTCCGACCATTCTTGAGCACTACAAAAAGCAGCCATCTATACGGACAGTGCAAAGATATGTTTCACCATCAAAGGCAATGAAGAGAAATTGAGTTTTAAAGATAAGATCCTTGAAGATCCAACCTACCCAAAAGATACCTACTATCTAGAGAAGCCTACATATAAAGAAGAAGAGGCACGAAAGACCTGTCCAAAGGGAAAGAAGAAGAACAAGAAGCAAGAAGGGAAGAAAACTTGATAGTCAAAGCAATAGAATATAGACAAGGTCGCTGCTTAGTCTCACCAGTCTTAGTTGGAGATCCTGGTCTACCATCAATAGAGTGCACCATTGGACATAGCTTCTTCTACTCAGCTGTTTGCGACACTGGATCAGCTGTCAATATAATATCAAAATAGTTATATGACACATTATTCAATGCACCTCTAGATCCTATATTTATTTTGCAGCTGGCAGACAACACAACATGAATCCCGAAGAGACAAGCAAGAAACATTATGGTCAAAATCCACACCTACTATGTCCCTACCGACTTTATGGTCTTGGATATGAAAAAGGAAGACGAGACACCTGTCATCCTTGGAAGGCCGTTCCTCGGTATCACCAAAGCCATCATCTACAATGGAACAACCCAAGTCTATTTTCACTCCCCAGGAGAAAAAGTACGCTGTTATTTTAGAAATTATAACTCTCCTAGATTACCAGCTTTCACCAGGTCCAAGAAAAGACGTCAACGCCGCACTTTGAGAAAAAAAGTTGAGGAGGAGAGAACAAAAGAAATATCAACTACACCGGAAGAACATCCACAACCAATAAAAGTATGGAAGAAGAAGGTAATCCCCTCAACTGAGTCATCAACACTAGAAGATTCAATATCTAGGTCCCCATCCGGATCCACCAAAGAACCCTCAACATGATGACCATAGGAAGTCTTGTTCGGAGGACTTTAAACTCCACACCCTTGCCATAAGATAATAATGGTAGTTATCCAATTACTTTAGCATATCTATTCTTTTGCATTTCTAAAAAGAAAATAAAAAAATTCCTTATTGCTTTATTTACTATAATCTTTAAAAAGCTCCAAAAGAGTAGACTTATGGTCACCCCGTAAGAACACTTACTATGGTAGCACAAAAACAAATTTCCATTCCTTTGCATGATAAATAGAAAAGTACAAAAAGATAAGAATCATGCTACATATTTATAGCTACTCATAAAGATAATCAATTACTCATTTGGCTGACCACTAACCCCTTATCATATTCGAGCCTCGAGTTTTGGTTTTTTTGCTAGAGTACAATTTTGCAAGATTAAACTACAGCCGAGAAGTGAGACCAATTAGTGGATCACCGCTGGTACTTTTACTTTAAAGATCATTCAATCAACATATGCAAACATCTAGCTTGGGGGAGGAGCATCCCCTAGTTATCAGGTAACTATACCTATATGATTTATCGAGTCTGTTTTATAGTTATAAAATACCAAAAATATATGGGCACATGAAGATCCACGTCTGTTGAGTCTTTATGAGTCCTTAGTTAAAATCTAAAAACCAATAAAAAAGAAGTCTTAGTCAGTCCTAGTTAATTAGAGTGTGTCTAGAATCAACCATGAACTAGAAATTTTTATCTTGGAAATGATGAATACGTTGCTCTGCTAAGAATTTTTTTCAAGTACCTAGTTTTCAACCTTGAGTTCTCCTAAGTTTTAGATATGATTGCTTTAATATAACAATTTACTCTGAACCTGAAACTTGTGGAGACATATGCTTAAGCTAAGTCTAGGTGATTGACAGATATGATATGAGAAAGTCTGAGCTGTTGTTTATCTTATTCCTAACGATGCTAAGTTCTGGAGATTTATCTTTTAAAATTTAAAAGCTTACATGATGAGCTCATGTATCACAAAGTTGAAATTCCTATCAAAGCCATATATGATACATATTTAGAATAGAAAACCTTTGCTCATTTATACTGCTTGCTCTGCATTGAGTTCAGTCAACCTTTGTTGTATACTTATAAGAGTCTTGTCATACTTTTAAAATCAAGATCCCACTCACACACTCCACTTATATATGCATTACTCTTACCCGAAGAGTAAGCGCAACCATTTTCTATTTTCATCCATATCCACCTCAAATTGTTTTCTCCTACACTGGGAATAAACACTCAAAAACATATATAAACCTATAGGACAACCCCTGTTTGATTGCTCTAACATCTTAATTGCTATCTCTTCATTTATTATTGTATCCAAAGGACGCATGTGGCTATGCAAAAATATTGAAAAAAAGAAAAGGGAGTAAAAGATGGACTAGTGTCCCAATCAAAACAATGGGTACTCAGATGCCCACCTCCCGAGAAAAAAAAGAAGAAAGAGAGAGAAAAAAGGAAAGAGAATAAAGATAGCCCATGTTTTCCTAAGAAGTTCTGAAAGTCTAAGAAAGAAGAGAGACTCATTTTAAAGAGCGAAATTAGAATTAGAATTAGCCACCATATATACACCTATCCACCATATTGCATACATATGCACATCTTGGTTTGATTGTATGACTTGATTCTCTATAGATCTATTGTTTGACTTTACAATATATGAATTGCAAGTATGATTACTCTTATTTAATGCCACTCCTATAAACTCCACTATAATCCTTAGCTATAATGAGGCATGATATCATTGATGCCCCAGTGAGATCCATAAATACCACATACTTTGAGAGACTTGAGGGTGTCATACAATTAAGCTCTGAGTTTTATTGCGAAAACTTATAAAACTCTAGAATATTAGTTGAGTGAAGAGTTTGAGACATAGTGCTTGACTTGATTGTTCTGTCTTTCAATTGCTCAAGACCCACGTGAAGGCTAAAAGCTCCATAGTTAAAGGTAATATGGGTGAGTTTGAAGGTTAGAGCAGTTTTGTCTAATCCAGAAGAAAATTTTTGTTTGAGAGCATGTGTACTTGTTAGAATGAAAGTATTGTAGCAACTCCTGATCCAACTCTAGGTTTTACTAAGGGACTAGCAAAAGATAAGCTTGGAGGAGTTGTTGATGGTGGGTAGCGTTAACTTTTTATATATCAAAAGGCATGAGAAATACATCAATATCTAGAAGGCTAGGGTTTTATCTAACAATTTCCACGAGTTTTGGTGATTTACCAATTTCTAGGGACTAATCTAGAAAACAGAGAAAAAGGGACATAACTACAAAACTATATCACGAAATTATCCGCAACTCAGAAATACACCAAACTACTCTAGAAGGATCCAGAAGACATCGGAGCGAAGGGGAGGCGGAGCCACCTCCAGGTAGGGCCGGCCAGCCCCACCAGATGTGCTGCCCGGCCTGCCCCAGTGGGCCCCACCTGTCATCTTCTGTGACCATCTTCCACCGTCTTTGAGGATTAATCTCTGCCCTACATGAAGTCGGTTTGATCAAACGGCCATCGTGCATCCCACCGGGCTATATAAACAGGACTAGACCCCCTAGAAAACCCTAATTTATTCAATACCTCATTTAAGTTATTCAAGGTTGAGCCAGTTGAAGATCAAGTCATCTAGAGCTTCAAGTTCTAGTTTCTCATAGCCTTTTAGTTCATAGTTTAGCCTAGTTAGATCTAGAGTAGAGGGAGTGAAGGCACGTTAACCGGTCTTAGATTCTAGAAGTTGTCAAAAAGAGAAGAGTTCGGTATACTTCTTTTGCTCTCTTCTTTCTTATTGTATTATCAGCGTTTGTATGATATTTACTAGCAACATTGTTCTTCATCTTAGTTTAATTATTATGATCATTGTCTACTTCAATACATCTAGTTTAGTTGGTTTGCTATTATATTCATGGACTGGTTTGTATAGCGCTCATCTATTTGATCATATGGTGAGTGGTAGGCAATA
The DNA here is from genome assembly GCA_015844335.1 of Chrysopogon serrulatus. Taxonomy (NCBI): domain Eukaryota; kingdom Viridiplantae; phylum Streptophyta; class Magnoliopsida; order Poales; family Poaceae; genus Chrysopogon; species Chrysopogon serrulatus. The sequence goes on from JADLZL010007395.1 coordinate 128,397, forward strand.
TGTAGACATAGTGTCTAGATACTTCGCTTATCTGCGGATATCCCTAGTTATGCCGGGTAGTGAGGTAGATCGTGAATGTGACAGATCCATTGAGTCCTTTGTAGGCCTCCCCCCGTACGATGGATTGGTAGAGTGGGACTGTCAGGTTAAGGGTATATTTATATACGTGAGGTTCCTGTACTCATCTTTTTCTGTACATTGCTCCGATGTATTTAGAAATTATGATAGTATTACTTAACAATGATTACTAGATGTACTTGCACTAATTGACATAGCTTTGACATGTAGTTAAATACTTAGGAATTATTTCTCTATTAATTGATTAGACAATGTTGACATGATTAGAGTGTTATGAAGGATTAGTATTATTAGTGATGACTGATCAATGGCTCATTATCATATTTATATCATTTATCTTGTGACTTACCCCTGTTATGAGTAGAGTGTATGACATTGGTTACATCGCTTATTCAATGCATATACAAATGTTATCAATACTATAGATTATTGGTTTAGCAACGCCTTCCCAGTGGTAGAATATAAATGACAACCAGATAATACTCTAGGTAGAATGCTATAATGGTATAATTATCTGTCCACTTGCAGAATCATTTTTAGTTTATATTTATCTTTATTTATTCTACCTAGTTATATAAAATGATAAGATTTAATACCATTGATTATTCCTAGCTTTACAATTAGAGATAATAACCTAGTTTCATGGTTAGGAGTAAGGGTAAAGAGGCTAGTGGCTAGTTGCTAAAGGCAAGTTAATTAACACCTGTATTTTTGGCGTTATTACTTTGGATAGGGATTAGTTTTTGCAGTGACGTTAGAAATACCAATAAGCATTTTTGGCATCATTGCTTAGGATAGTGATTAGTTTATCTTTCCACTAAATGAAGTGGCTTGCACCATGTTGATGAGACTTGGCTTGAGCTCAAACTCATGGTTATTGATTGAAAGTATTAGTTCAGTTCGAATGTCCTTCATGCTAGGAGCAGAGAACTCTCACCAAGTTTTATCAGCCATGGCTTAAAAATTGATGTAAAGGTGTCTCTTGATTGATTTGATTATGATTGATGGAATGCAATGATGAATCAAGACCAATCCTATAATACCCTAATATGATATAGACAAAGACGAACAAGGGTAAGCCTACTTAAGCAGCGGTACCTAGTCATGATTCTATTTGTAATATACATTTAATCAATATCTCTTTTATAACCTTATGCCTTTCCCCGGCAACAGCACCAAAATGCTTATTGGTATCTCTTAACGTCATCATGAAAATACTGGTTGTCATCCCCAGCAATGATGTTAAGAGATGGATATTAAATCATGCAACTATCTTAGAATATATAAATGAGGTATCCGCAAGCGCACGAATGAAATACCATTCTAGTATTTTATTAGGAGTCAACCAATTGTTGTATTTATTTAATCCTATGGAAAAAGATGGCTAGAAAATATTGATCTATATGTATACTTAAGATAGAATCCAAATGACATAGGACATACTTATACAGGGGTAAGCCAAATAGATATATGATAAGTGTACGGTAATAATAAATCACTCAGAGATAGAAATAGAAATTCTCTAATATAGCAAGGCAAAAACAGTAGATTAGTAAAGAGATTAAATTTTTTATATAGTGTCAGATTTACTAAGTCTTTACATCTACTCTAGCACATATACTCTTATCTATAGTATTGATAACTTTGAATTACACACAAGGAATATCACTAGGGAGGTTTGCGAGCATAGCACATCTCTCCTTCGTAACCATGTTCTGCTAGTCTTATAAATGGGTGATGGAGTATATAGGACTCAACAGGATTGTCACACCCGTGATCTACCACTAAACCCGACCTATGTTGGTATTAATTAAATGCACACAAGAAATAAAATTATCCGCAAGCGTACAGATACAATACCGTTGTAGCACTTCACCAAGATAAACCCGATTTTAAATATCGAACCCAAAGGAACAGTAGGTGACGATGACTAAGTCTATAAACTTAACCCAATGCACAATTAAGCTAGAAAATAGCGAGAACAAGGAGAACAATATGGATTATCTAGTTCTGGTCTTTGAAAGTGGTTGTTTTATATCATATGATCACGAGCGATAACTTAATAAGATAGGAGTAGAAATCAGAGTTCTCTCCTACCAAACACCTTTTACTTGCCAAACCTATTAACAGGAAGTGGACTACAGAGGATTCAATGAAGCTATAAGTCACCTTCGCGAGCTACCACTATCCAGAAAATCAGGGGACATTCACAAGTAAACATAGCCCAAACACCACGTCTACGCTACGAATACTACTTCAATCAAGAAGCTATCTAGATCAAAGTACTTAATAAGAGTTGCAAACTAGAAGAATAATATGAACAAAACACTTACTTTAACCAGAAGTTGACTACCAAATGATCTCAAGATGCAAACTCCGGGCGAGGGAGGTTGATCTCGAAGAATACAGCAACGAAGAAACACCGACAGGCCGGAACTCCTCCAGAACTCTACTCTCCAACTCTATCTCTCTAATCTCTAAACAAAAACTAGTTCTAGATTGAACTAGCCTTTCTTAATTGCTAGCCTAGATCTACTAGATAGGAATTAGGGTTTCTGGCTCTTCAGCTCTTTATTGATCTGGCTCTCTCCCAGGGGGGTCTAGCTCCGTTTATATAGCCTGGTGGAATGAACATCAACCGTAGGATCAAACCGACTTAACGTAGGGCCAAGATGCATCCTCAAAGGCGGTGGAGAGGTACGCCGAGGGCGACAGTGGGGGCCACCTGGGGAGGAGGAGGCCTGGCTGGGGGCCGGCCCCCCCCCAAAAAGGGCTCGGGCTCCACTTCATTCTGGTGTCTTCTAGATCCTTTCTGATCCCTCTAGCGATATTTTCGTCGTGGTTAAGTTTCATGGCTTTTATGCACTTTAATCCTCAATTATGCACTTTCTAAATAATTCCCTGAAAAACAGACAATTCACCAAAACTCATGGAAATGATTAGTAATAACCTCCTATTCTATAATATTGTTGCAATTTTCAAGGAAGGTTGACAGTTAAAAGTAGATGTTATCTACCGTCAACAAACTCCCCCACACTTAGGCTTTTACTCATCCTCAAGAAAAGGTTGATTTTAGAATATTCATCATAGAGAGTAGAGACTCACTAAGACATAACTTAAGAACATATCCATAATAACACATTCCCTAGTTAATCATATACTGCGGAATTCAATGTGTCTACCTTAAACCTTTGAGTAGTTGAAAAGTAGAACAGCGTGGAATAGATCATTCTTTTCTTTAGCTCTATCAATAGGAGAATTAGTTTTAAGAATTTTAGAAACAATTCATAGCATATCCTTCTCCTTTAATAGCACTCTCAAATCACTATATATGTAGTATTTCTGGGTCCTCACCAAGGCTTTTAGCATTGAAGCCTGTATCCTATATCTATAAGTTTATGTGGATCTTTAGGTAGGTAATAACTGTGTCATATTTGTATGTCATGTGTTGTAAAGTCAAACAATGGATCCAGAGAGGGATAAGGCATAAAACTGAATCAAGCTTTAAAGAGGTGGAAATATAGTACTCTTAATTCTACTATTGCTCCTTGAGACACATCTCTCTTTTGATAGATGAAGAGTATGAGCTATCTTTTATTTCTTTTCTTCTTCTCTTTCTCTTCTCTCTTTTTTTTTTTCGTGGACACTTGTCCATCCTTTTTTGACAACTATATTTTTCTTTCTCTTCTTCTGCATAGCTCATACCTCCTTTTGAAAATTGATAATTGAGAGATAACAACAAAACTTGGAGCATTTATTTAGTGGCTATCCTATAAGAATATTTTTGGTATTTACTCTTAGTGTAAGAGCAAAATATTTTTTTTGATGAAAGATATTAATCAATTGTACCTACTCCGGATTAGAGTAGTGCATATGTGGATGTGGCACTTGACTCAAAAATATGACAGAGATCTCTTAGGATCACAGAGGTTGACCGAACTCAATGCAAACAAGTAGAGTATGTAGAAAGTTTATCTATCATATGTATGGCTTTGGTAGGATATTGCTTTTGCTATAAAGGAGAAGTGTGGCTAATCTCTTTTGACTTTTTAAAATAAAATTTCTCCAAAGATAGAACATTAAGAATTGAAATCTCATTATCACACTATATCATACTCCTCAACAACTTAAGAATCATGGGGTCCCTAAATAAGTTTTCCAACAGTATCATGACCTCTAGGAAAAAGAATTATGTGAATTTATTCAAAAGTCATGACTTAACAGTCTTTTCATCTTTTTAAAATTGGTTTATCATGTGATTTTTAATTCAAAACAGAACAACCAGTTAAACATATATAATTAAATAGTATTGGGCTCATACCTGACCATGGACGAAGCGAGAAGGGAGAGGAGAAGGTGGTGGGCCGGCCGGCCCAAGGAGGGAGGCCGGGCGGCACCCTGTGGTGCCCCCTCGGGGCCCACTTCACCGTGCTTGGTCCTGGGTGTGTTTTATTCCGAATCGTGAATTTTTCTCGCGTAAATTGATTTTCATGATTTCGGTGTGTCTCCCCCACACTGGTTCTTCCTGTAATCCTTTTCTGGAAAACATGTGGAGACAAACACATCCCAAAAATAGAAAGATAGAGTAGATAATAGCAACTAAAACATTAATAAAAATAAGGCACTTTATTATGATTAACCAATGCTTTAACAACTGAGCTATGATAACTGCCCCAATTAGGGCGACTGTCCTAACTTTTAACCTAACTTTGAAAACTGACTCATTTAACCTAACTGACACGACTGTGCCTTATTACATAAGTATATAGGGTAACTATGCTTTCTTAAGCGCGTCTATCACGTTCCTAAGCTTCTCGTTGTCCTTCTTGAGGGCACGGATCTCCCTGATGCTTCCTTCAATCTGGGTTGCCATGGTGGTCATAGTAGCTACTTTCATAGTATTGGACAACTGAAGGCTTGAAACAACTTGAGAGAGAGCATAAATTCTCATCTCAAGTGTAGCCAAGGTGGGCTTAGGACTCTTGGGCACAGAGCTTGATGCAGCAGTAGGCGGTGGAGCTCTCTTTGGTAGTGGTGGCTTCTTGTCTATGTAGCGAACTAGATCTTCAGTAGTACGCACTCCACCAAGCATGAGACGGGTCCTATACTTGGTGTATTCTATCTCTCTAGCCTTGTTGGTCTTAACACTGACGAGTTCTTCTCCTGGCTTGGGTGTAGAAAGGTGAGTACCCTTGGGAAGAGCAATCTGCTTCCCCTTGGACGGTTCTTTCTAGGAGAGGAGGTGCAGGTAGCGTGCGTTGAGCTTGAGCATAGTAGGCTTGCTCATAGCTCCGGCGTGGCTGCACTGTAGCTACCTCCTTCGGTGGGATAATGGCGAGAGGCTTCGGCTGTGCAGGGACGATGGCTAGTGACTCATCCTTCGGAATCTTGTTGAGGTCAGCTCCGTAGACGACGATCTCCTTCTCGGCCATTGGAACTAGAGCTTGAAACTAAATCTAGATGGATTTTCTCTGAATGAGAGAGGAAAGGCTTAGATGGAATGAGGTTGAGGGGGTCTAGGTACGTATTTATATGGGTAGCAGGCTTGCAGCGGGGGTTGAATCTATCCTACAGGGTGCATACGATCGTGAAACTAGATGCGGTTTAAACCTACGAGATTCTGTCAAGGAATACTCCAGAATGGGGTAGAGAATTGAATGCAAACGAGAGGAAATAGGGGGAGGCTGCCCAGCATTCTTGCCCAGGCCGGCCGGCCCCACATGTCATCCCCTCGGGGTGACTTTTCTCGTGGTGGTTATGTATTCATATCGATTCTGTTAAAATATAAGTGTAATCAAGGTAATTGGATAAACTCCAATTCCTCAACTACCTCTGGGGGTCTAGTAGGTTCTAGAAAGATTTTAAGGTGATGACCATTTACCTTGAATAACGTACCTTCGTGTGATTGGAGAGTTACCGCTCCATGCGATGACGCGTTAACCACCGTAAACGGTCCTTCCCATTTACTCCGTAGCTTTCCAAGCCCGAATAATTTGACCCTAGAATTAAAAAGTAATACCTTGTCTTCGGGTGCAAACTCCTTCTTCTTGATCCTCTTGTCATGCCATCTTTTGGTTCTTTCTTTATAAAGCTTTGAATTGTGATAGGCCTTTTCCCTCCATTCTTCTAATTCTGATAATTGCATTTTTTTTCTTATTTCCAGCAGCTTCAAAATCCATATTCCATCTCTTAATGGCCCAATGAGCTTTGTGCTCTAATTCCACAGGTAGGTGACAAGTCTTCCCGTATACTAGTTGATAGGGTGATATGCCTAGAGGTGTTTTGTAGGCTGTTCGGTAGGCCCAAAGTGCTTCGGGTAACCGGTCTTTCCACATAGTACCCATTTCATTCACCATCTTCTGTAGAATATTCTTAATCTGTTTATTCGATGTTTCTGCTTGGCCACTTGTCTGAGGGTGGTAAGGAGTAGCAACGTTGTGACGGATGCCATGACTCTTTAAATAATTATGAAATTTTATATCGGTAAAGTGGGTTCCTCCATCACTGATCACCATCCTCGGTGTTCCAAACCTTGGGAATATGACTTCTTCAAACATCTTCCTTGAGTATTTTGAATTGGCGTTCTTGCATGGTATAGCTTCTACCTACTTAGACACATAGTCAACTGCCACTAAGATGTATTCGTAATTCTTTAATTTGACGAATGGTCCCATATAATCAATACCCCAGACATCAAAGAGCTTAATCTGAAGATTGTTAGTGAGTGGCATAGCATCTTGTGAATTGATATTTCCATGTCTCTGACATGAGCCACATCTCCGGACATAATCTTTGGTGTCTTCATACATTGTTGGCCAAAAAAATCCACTCTGCTAAATCTTCGCATGTGTACGGAATGCCCCATAATGCCCTCCATATGGTGATGAATGACACTTTTAAATAATTTGAATGCCCTCTTCTGCCGGTACACATCTTCTGAGCAAGCTATCAGCGCATACTCTGAAGAGATACGGAGGATCCCATATGTGGAGACGACTTTCGTAAATGAGATTCCTTTTATTTTTCCCTGGTGCTACATAACCTGCAACCATAAAGTTGACAATATTCGCGTACCACGGGTCTGATCTAGTTACCTTGAATAGCATGTCATCCCTTAACGAGTCATTGATAGGCAATTCTGTGAATTTTTAAAGCGCATTCTAGACAAGTGATCGGCAAATGGGGTTTTCTACTCCTTTTCTATCTTTTATTTCTAAGTCAAATTCTTGAAGTAACAAAATCCATCTTATTAAATGGGGTTTAGCATCTTTCTTAGTGAGCAGATATTTAAGAGCAACATGATCAGAATAAACAATTACTTTAGCTCCCACTAAGTAAGATCTAAATTTATCAATAGTAAAAATAACAGCTAAAAGTTCTTTTTCAGTTGTTGCATAATTAAGCTGAGCTCCTGTCATAGTTTTACTAGCATAGGCAATAGCATGATGTTTCTTATCTTTGGTTTGTCCCAAAACTGCCCCCCACAAAGATAATCACTAGCGTCACACATAATTTCAAAAGGTAAAGACCAATCAGAGGGTTGAATGATTGGTGCAGAAATAAGTGCCTCTTTAAAAGTATTAAAAGATTGTAAACATGTATCATCAAACTCAAAAGGAACATCCTTAGCTAACAAACTGGTCAAGGGTCTAGCAATATGTGAAAAATCTTTTATGAAACGACGATAGAAACCACAATGACCAAGAAAAGTTTAGATTCCTTTTATGTTCACAGGTGGAGGTAGTTGTTCAATTACTTCAATTTTAGCTCTATCTACCTCTATACCTCTTTCAGACACTAAGTGTCCCAGACTATCCCTTCTCTTACCATGAAATGACACTTTTTCCCAATTAAGGACTAAGTGTTTTTCTTCACATCTCCACAAAACCTTATCTAAATTTTTAAGACAATCATCAAAAGTCTTTCCGTAAACAGAAAAATCATCCATAAAACCTTCTATAATTTCTTCAATCATATCAGAAAATATAGACATCATACATCTTTAGAAAGAAGCAGGTGCATTACACAACCCAAAAGACACTCTACGATAAGCATAAGTTCCATAGGGACATATAAAAGTGGTTTTGCTTTGATCATCAGGGTGAATAGGAATTTGGTGGTATCTAGAGTAACCGTCTAAAAAGCAAAAGAAAGAGTGATTCGCTAAACGCTCTAATATCTCATCAATGAAAGGTAATGGAAAGTGATCTTTCCTCGTTGCTTTATTAAGTTTTCTATAATCTATGTACATACGCCATCCAAGAAGTTCTCGAGGAATTAACTCATTCCTATCATTTCTAACAACAAATCATACCACCCTTCTTAGGTACAACTTGAGCAGGGCTTACCCACTCACTATGTGGCACATGATATATGATCCCAGCGTGTAGCAGTTTTAAAACTTCCTTCTTTACTACCTCTCTCATCGCATTATTAAGTCTACGTTGGGGTTCTCTAGTAGGTGTAACTTCAGGATCGGTTGGTATGCGATGGGTGCAAAGAACAGGACTGATTCCCTCAAGATCTTGGAGTGAGTATCAAAAGCAGCATGATGTTGCTCTAAAACAGTAATTAGGCGTAAAGATTCTTCTTGAGAGTTTATCACTTATGATCACAGGAGATTCCTGGGCATTATTCAGAAAAACGTATTTTAAGCCGGAAGGTAAGGGTTTAAGCTCAATAGGGGGTTTAGGAGGCTCTAATAATTTATCGAGAGGTTCAGGATTAGATGGTTCCTCTTCCTCTTCTTCAATGAAGAATTGGGCGTCATCACCATCTATAGATGGTTCTAAAAAATTTATCAATAAAAGCAGTATTAACCTCCTCTATTGGATCTGGCTCAGGAAGTAGCTCTACTCTAGTTTTTAAGGTATGGTTTATAGGCATAGAGAGCTTAAAACCTTTACTAAGACTAATATCTAATTTTCCTTTTTGACCTTCTCTAATAAATTTTCCTATTGGTAAACCTATTAACACATCAAACTCCCTAAACATCAAAGATATGGAAATTTAATAGAACTTGAACTCCATAAACCAAAATAGGAAGAGAACACAAGACTTCTAAACTTGGAATAATGTGACCTGAAAGACTTTTCAAAGTTTTAATAGTTAGAATTAATGGCATATCTTCTAAAAATATTTTAGCAAACGAAAGAGACATGATATTAACACCCACAATTGGATTATAATGTGTAGTAAAAGGATGTTTATCAATCGACACTCAAAAAACGGAAGAAGAAGAATTCAAACAGATGACATCTTTTGAAAGTTCTCGATTCTTCTAACCATTCTCCACTTAAGACAAAGACTAACTCTTTTGTAAACTTTTTAAAGAACTTTACCTCAAAAGGGTGAATGAAATATTATATTTTTAAATTTTCTAGATTCTTGAGGTTTCATAATTACTTGATAATTAGAGGTATTCCCATAATCATCAAAAAGATCATCTTCTAATTCAAGCATAAAAACAGAAAATGGGATTTCCTCTTTTTTATTCCAAAGTTTAGATTTCAAAATAGCTAAAGGTTGAGATTCAAGCAATGATTCAGACTCGGCTATTGACTCTTCTTTTTCTTCAGGAAGATCATTCAAAATATTCATAAGAATAGTTTTTTTTACATATGTAGCAAGTAGTATATATGAACGCTCCTCCCGCGGCCAAATTAAGATATTCTTTATTCTTTTCATTAAGGCCCAAAAAAAGAAGTGTTGTAAGAGCATAGGTCCGGCAAAGCAAGACTAGGACCTAAATTTATAAAACTGTCAAAACGTTCCCAAGCCTTACCTAATGATTCATTATCTAATTGTTTAAAACCTATAATTTTAAAACGTAGTTTAGCAACTTTCTCGATAGGGAAAAATTTAAGACAAAAGCTAGAACATAACGCTTCCCAATCTCCCTGACTACTCCCAACATGACGCTTATACGGTGTTTAGCTCGCCAGATTAATGAAAACAGAAAAAGCTTCTACCTTAGTGTTTCATCCGCCATGCCTTTAATATGTAGACATGAACAAGTTTCTTCAAAATCATTCAAATGGGAATAGAGATTTTCGCTAGAACTACCAAAAAAAAAATATTTTCTGAACTAAATGAATTAACCCCGGGCGTAGCTCATAGCCGATGATGTAATGGGTTTAGATGATTCTCTTGGGCTGTAAATATGAGCCCGATGGTGCTCCGTATATTGATATAAGAGTTGTGCTACGGGTTCCATATAAAAAATAAAAAAAAAAAACTAAGAAAAACTAAATAAAAAAAGAAAAAGTATAATATAGGAATTAAGCTAAACTTAAAGTCAATCTCAGCAAACCGTTCCCAAGAAACGGCGCCGAAATGCTTGTTGGTATTAATTAAATGCACACAAGAAATAAGATTATCCGCAAGCGCCACGGATACAATACCGTTGTAGCACTTCACCAAGATAAACCCGGTTTTAAATATCGAACCCAAAGGAACAGTAGGTGACGATGACTAAGTCTATAAACTTAACCCAATGCACAATCAAGCTAGAAAATAGCGAGAACAAGAAGAACAATATGGATTATCTAGTTACGGTCTTTGAAAGTGGTTGTTTTATATCATATGATCACGAGCGATAACTTAATAAGATAGGCGTAGAAATTAGAGTTCTCTCCTACCAAGCACCTTTTGCTTGCCAAACCTATTAACAGAAAGTGGACTACAGAGGATTCAATGAAGCTATAAGTCACCTTCGCGAGCTACCACTATCTGGAAAATCAGGGGACATTCACAAGTAAACATAGCCCAAACACCACGTCTACGCTGCGAATACTACTTCAATCAAGAAGCTATCTAGATCAAAGTACTCAATAAGAGTTGTAAACTAGAAGAATAATATGAACAAAACACTTACTTTAACCAGAAGTTGATTACCAAATGATCTCAAGATGTAAACTCCGGGCGAGGGAGGTTAATCTCGAAGAATACAGCAACGAAGAAGCACCGACAGGCCGGAACTCCTCCAAAACTCTACTCTCCAACTCTATCTCTCTAATCTCTAAACAAGAACTAGTTCTAGATTGAACTAGCCTTTCTTGATTGCTAGCCTAGATCTACTAGATAGGTAGGGTTTCTGGCTCTTCAGCTCTTCATTGATCTGGCTCTCTCCCAGGGGGGTCTAGCTCCGTTTATATAGCCTGGTGGAATGAACATCAACCGTAGGATCAAACCGACTTAACGTAGGGCCAAGATGCATCCTCAAAGGCGGTGGAGAGGTACGCCGAGGCTGACAGGTGGGGGCCACCCTAGGAGGCCGGCCGGCCTGGCTGGTGGGGCCGGCCGGCCCCACCCCAAAAGGGCTCGGGCTTCACTTCATTCTGATGTCTTCTAGATCCTTTCTGATCCCTCTAGCGATATTTAACATCGCGGTTAAATTTCGCGGCTTTTATGCACTTTAATCCTCAATTATGCACTTTCTAGATAATTTGCTGGAAAACAGACAATTCACCAAAACTCGTGGAAATGATTAGTAATAACCTCCTATTCTACAATATTGTTGCAATTTTTAAGGAAGGTTGACAGTTAAAAGTAGACGTTATCTACCATCAACAGCCTACAAGGTGCATCCGTTCATAAATAGTATATAAGCACCACGCTTATATAATATCGACCACTTCACCCACTTGAGTACTGAGCTAAGCTCTTTATGGTCATGTGAGATAGTTCATCATCAATCAATACTATATCAAGCAAAACACTAGAATAAACTAGAAACATAATAAACTGAAACATAATAATAATTAAGATCAAAGTCATAATAAGAGGGATATAAAGCTATATACCAGCCTCCGGATGACGAATCTAGAATCCTGAGTGTAGCTAAACTCTACTTGAACCTTGCTAGCTAATGCCTAACTAGAACTTGAAGTATGAGAGTTCTAATCTAATTCTCTGAGGATGGAACCCTAAATCTCGCTAGAAGAGTGTTAACACTGGATTTTGGTAAAGACCGAGAAGATAACAGGTGGGCCAGTACGTGGCAAAGGCAAGCATTCAGGAGCATTCGGCAAGCATCCATTCGGCTAGCTCTGGGCAGTTCGGTAAGCGCCCGTGCGGTCGGCTAATTCTAGGCGATTCGGCAAACATTCATGCAATCGGCTATCTTTGAAGGCGGTGGTTCCGTTCAGGAAATAAAAGGTGGCAAGTAAGAAGCCGAATTGAAGGCGAAGAACGTGATGATCAAGGACTCCGAGGAAGACCATAGCAAGAGAATCGCCATACTTTTGAGTTACCTTTAATATATTATGTAAATCGTAATCTCTTAGGATTCATGTTATGTCCAGGGGTATAAATATAGACCCTCGACCATTGTAAAGGATTATTCACAATCAAATCAACACAACCGCCCCGTGCCAAGTTTCGAGTCCTTTTTTGTCGTGTCGTCGAGTTCTTCGAGAGGAGTCATCGATCCGTCGACCTCCGTAAGTTCCGGCAACCTTGCTATCATGTCTAGTATCATGCGGTGGATTTAGATGTTGATGCAAGTAGTCTTGTTCGTCTCGACCGGATGGCCGTGCGGGCAGCGCCCCGCTTGATGATCGGGAAGTCTTTGCTTATGCTTTGTTTATCTCGACTAGATGGCCGTGCGGCGGGCGCCCGCTTGATAGCTTAGCGAGGCAAGATAGTTATCGAGTCTTTGTTTATGCTTTGTTTATCTCGACTAGATGGCCGTGCGGCCAGGCGTCCGCTTGATAGCTTAGCGAAGCAAGGATTAGTTATCGGCTCTATTAGATTTGGCAAGATCTAGTAGATTCATTAAGTTACCACGTGTTGCATGTGTTTAGTGCTTTTTAATTATTTGTAACACTTTTTTTGCCCAATCTAGATTGATTAGTTTCGGCTCTACACTTTTATAGATCTATTCGCTCTTTAACGTTCTTATTCTTTTATTGTCATGATAAATAGATCATATGCTCAAGTGGCGAATTAGATCAATCTAGATTGTTACATGTTATTTTTGGGTTCTTGCACGTTAGAAACGTTTAGATCTTGATAGGATTGAGTGTCGTGCGGCAGATACAAGTTCTTGATGGGTTTACTCGTGATAGTTTGTTAGTTCCTTCTTCATGGACCCGAGTCGGCCGAATTGCCGAGCTTGGTTATACTTCAACTTGTAGTTAATTTTCACTTGTTCAAACATATCTTCTCATGCATGCGTATTCGGCAATCAATGCTTTACGTATTTTGTCTTCATATTAGCCGAATGAATCACATGCATAATTGGCGCATGACTTCTATAGCCGTATGTCGCCGTAAGTGGCTTCAGGTCGCCGTATATACGGAACTGCGGTCTTATCCCAAGACGCGTCCGATTTTATATTTAACAATCTTTTGTCCCTTGTCGGTTTTCAGTCAAACCGACCGGCACGCTTCCGGATCTCCAAACCGTGCGGTGTCCGATTGAAGCCACGCTTTCGAAACGGCTTGCGTGTGTGTGAGGCACGGGGAATCACGTTTCGTGTCAACAAAGAGGAAATAATAAATTAGAGTTTCTTGGGCTCTCCTCCTGGAGGGAGTCCTGCCATTCTTTTATAGCCCGGTGGGATGAACGTGAGCCATTGGATCAAATTGACTTCGGCGAACGGTGGAGATCAATCCTTAAAAGCGGTGGAGCATTCTGGGCGAAGCGGGCCATGAATGGGCCTGGTGGGAGACCGACCGGTCTCAGGGTGGGACCGGCCGGTCCCTTTGGGGCCCATCTGCTCTCCGATTCGGTGCAGTGTCTTCTGGTGTCTTCTATATCCTTCTTGCATTGTCGTGCGGTCCAATTATGCATTCTATGCTCCGATATACTTCCGGGATTGCGTCTTTTTAAGATTACTTCTACAGAAACAATAAAACACCATAACTCGTAGAATTCTATCAGTGTAACCCCTATATCTATGTTGGTGATCGCAATTGTGCTCACTTTAATGTTTAGTTTACCTATAGATTTGGTATTTAACGACCGTCAACACCAATTCTATTCTAGCATGGTAATTCTAGTAACGTAAAAACATGAAAAAGGAATTACACAAATATAAATGTTCAAAGTAAAGAGAGTATTTAGGAACTCAATGATGTTTTTCTAAGATATCGTAGAGTTGACACTCCCCCACTAGTCCTTGTTGGAGCATCTGCGCAAGGGTATAGCCCCCCTTGTTCCGCACAAGGACCAAATTCTAGAGGCTGATTCTTTGTCACTTGGATGTGGTGAATCATCCACAGCCGCTCACAACACGAGATGGATCCCCGACAAGCTCCACCGACGGTTCCCAGCTAACCTCTCGTGCGTACTAAATTTTCACCGTATAAGACCAATTGCGAGTCCACTGTAGGCTGCAACTAGGGCGTCGCCGCGGCGGCGATCCAGAAGTAGCAGGCACCGGGCAGGTCGCGACACGCTGCCGCGGCGCTGTGTAGCCGATGCTAGTGATACCGCAACGCTCGCCGGGCACCGCGATGGCCGACGGCGCGACATCCTCTTAGCTTTCTGAACTCATGTGATCATTCGTTTTCACAACTTGTAGGACCGTAACCGTAGAGGAAATCTATAGAAGGTAACTACTACTACTGTGAAAGCTTCTTTATTTTGCTATAATTTGTCGGTTGCTATAATGCTATTTTATTTTATATTTTTTGATATTATATATGGTAATGTATTATTGCAACCTTAAAGTCAGTATTAGAGTAAGTATTGTAGTAGGCTGCAAGAAGGCTAAATACTGAAGTGGAGGAGAAGAAGAGGAGAGAGAGTGAAAATAGGCTATAAACTTATAGCCGATTCAGGCATAAAAATAAAGAAACTCCGTGAGAAAAATAAGTCGACCATATATTAAAAGTGAAGAGCTAACTAATAACTTAACTAATAACTACTATACTAGTAGGCTGAAAAAAGTATAAAAAAACCTTACAGCCAACTAGTTGGCTATATTATTAGCCTGGCTTTTGTGGGTTTGTTTTGACTTCCGACCCCAGCGACAAAAATTCTGGCTTCGCCCCTAGCGGACAAAACAAAACCACCAAAACTTTTGCAATTAATTAATTAACTATATTATAAAGAAATCCTAAAGATCACCCTTATTCTTTGCTTTCACGATGGCGGGCTGATAAAGTGTATTTGCAAAATAATCCCACCATGCCTGATTTGGAAGGCAGGTATCGAAATCGATCAAGCACAGCAGGCGGCTGCTCCTCAGCTTAGGGACCAAGTAGGGCTTGACATGCATGATCATGATCTATCCCATTATCATCCCATCCTTGATCCATATCTCAAAGCTCCAAGGGGATAAGATATTTTCGAAGGGAGCACACCTACATCCTAGTGTGTAATTTTTTAATCAAAACCAGGGGTCCCCTACCTGACCCGGGCCCACCATCCATTTTCTCTGTGAAGGTTGAAGGGGGCAACAAATATATATAAAAAAAACTCAGGCCATATCTGGCTCTGGGCCCTCCTTTGCCTGGTGGAGACGATTTGATCCGCCCGCCCATCCGCCCCCGGCCGGCAGGTCGCGCATGCAGCGGGCCGGTTAGCTAATCCACCCTTGCGCACACTGCGCACGGCGGCTGCATGCGGTACCAGCTCCAAGCCGCGCGCATACGTAAGCGCACGCTGCACAGCACAGTGGCACTGGCACGCACAGTGCACTGCGCACGGCGGCTGCGGTACCAGCTCCAAGCCGCGCGCATACGTAAGCGCGCGTCATGTCACGGCCAACCCCGGTGCCTTAGGCTATCCGCACTCGTCATACTCCAAATACATCCTCTAAAGAGAATATTCTCTCCTAGTCAGCAAGATTCCATCCTTTATACTACATTTTCCCGCATCCATTCATCCTTTATATTCATCCTCCATATTAGTAGGGCCCACAAGTCATACACCCCATTTATCCTACCCGGCCTCTCTCTCTCCTCTCTCCTCTCTTTTTTCTCTCTCTCCCCCCCGACGCCCTCCCTCCCCCACTCCCCACCGGGCGCTCCCTCTCTCGCCCCCCGCCGGCGCCTCCTTCCCGGGCGCGTGCGGCAGCGCGGATCGCCGGCAAGCGGCCGACCGGCGGCGCGGGCGGGACGGGCGGACTTCGGGCGGCGGCCCGCACGCGCATGGCATGGCGGGCGGCGGGGCGCCGGGCGAGCACCCGCCGGGCCGAAGGCCAAGCATGGCGGGGCGGGGGTAGCGGCGGCGGCAAGCGGGCGAAGCGGGCACGCGGCCGAGCACGCACGGCGCTGGGGCGAGACGCGCCGGCCGCGCGTCTGGGCTAACGGGTGTGGCCGGTGGGCGCGTTTCCACGCTCATCCAAGGAAGGGGCAAGGCAGCGGACTGTGGCGCAGCATGCTGAAGCGGCGAAGGCCCAGCGGTGGGGCGTAAGGCACAGGAGCTCCGCGTGTGCGAGAGAGGCGGCCGGCAGTATGGAGGGCGGCGGTTGCGCATGAGAAAAAAAAAGCCGCGAGCACGTAGCGAGGCGGGCCGCCAGAGTCTGCGTGCCCCGCGACTCGTTAAACTTCGGCGGGCTCCTTACTTCGGCCATGGCTCGCGACGCGTGCAGCGCAGCTCGGGCCGGAGCAGGCTGCGCGGGCCTCCTCCTCTCCCTCGCGAGCACGCCAGGTGGCCTCCCTCCCCCTCTCCGCGCCGGCAGAGCGGCGGCGGAGCTCGCTTGGCCAGCAAGCAGACGCGGCAGCTTCATGGCGGAGGACCGGGCGGCGGTCGCGGCGCTCCCCCTTCCTCTTCTTTCCAGACGACGGGCGGACGCGGGGGCCCGCGCCACGCGAAGCGCTCCCGGGCCGCGCGCTACCACGCCAGGTTTGGCGGCGGCGCGCGCCCGTTCCCGACGCCACGTTGGCGTGCCGGACGCCGCCTGCGGCGACTCCCGTCGGGAAAGCGCGGCCCGGACGCTTTCCCGGACGTGAGTGCAGATAGCCTTAGGAGGCGTTCCAGGCAAGCCGGCCATCGCCGGCCTCTGATGGATCGATCGACGATCTCTTCTCTGGCGGCCCTGCATGCCATCATCGCGTGCACTGTGTACTGCTCACAATCATCAGATCGATGAGATGATAATCGATGATATGATACTACTTGAAAAATCACGACTACTAACACGTACACGTGCACGGTGCGAGACGTAGCAATCAAGCAGGACAGGTGTCCAGCCAGCCATGGCAGCGGCTAGCAAGCGAGACTAGTCGTGGATCGTCGTACTTCGTCGCGACTCGCGAGAGCGCTCGGCACACACTCTACTGTCACTGCCATCAAGAGATGGAGTAGATCCTGCCGCGATCCGGTCCTGCTGAGGCATCGATCGGCAGGCACCCACACCCGGCCGCTAGATTAATTAGGCATGGCATGCAGTCGGATGGCCCGCATTTTTAATGCCAAAAAAAGATCACCAGCATCACTGTGTGGGATCACGCTCACGCGCCTGCGCGCGCATATTGGTCCAAAAGGCGCTGCGCACAGTCCGTCTTGCAGTTGCAGCGCACCTAAAATCTCCCGCGATGGCGACTCCGCACGAGCTGATGAGGCCGCCGGACTTGGGGAAGGATCACGAGCTCGCCACTTGTCGCCGCCGTAGCCCGGCCAGCCCAGGGCGCAGTGGCGAGAGACGCAGACGACAGGGCGGCGCCCGCAGTAGCTATAGCTAGCTACTCCGTAGCAGTATATGATATGCGCTCCGCTCATCGGGCCCCTTGCTTCTACAGTACTAGTGGTTAAGTTTAGTCATGTCCTGCTGCTGTCACGCACGGCGACGGTGGCTATAATACAATTAGTAACCCCGGCCCCCGACCCCTCCACCAGTGTCCCCGCCCTGCCTTTTGAGAGAATTGACACCCATCCATCCAGTCCAGCTCGCACGGGCGCTTGCCTGCCTGCTGCGCGCGCGCAAACGGGGTCGACGGCGCTCCAGGCGAGGCCCGATCGTCGTGATTCCTTTCCTGCCCTACTAGTACCAGCAGCAGCAGCGGGTGATGGACGGCCTCCACACGGAGCTCGCGCTGGGGCTGCTCGGCGTCGGCGGAGGAGGCAGAGGCGACCTGCAGCTCCAGACGGCGCCGTTCGTGGCCAAGACGTACCAGATGGTGTGCGACCCGCGGACGGACGCACTCGTCCGGTGGGGCAGGGACAAGAACAGCTTCGTCGTCGTCGACCCCGCCGGCTTCTCAAGTCTGCTCCTCCCCTGCTTCTTCAAGCACAGCAACTTCTCCAGCTTCGTGCGCCAGCTCAACACATACGTAAGATAAGATAACATAGATAGTCGTCGTTCTTCTTCTCTTCTTCCCATCCTCACATGTCCTCCTGCGGCTATACACTTACTTACCCTGGCGCCCGCCATGGATCCTATGCAGGGATTCCGGAAGGTGCACCCGGACCGGTGGGAGTTCGCGCACGAGTCGTTCCTGCGCGGCCAGACGCACCTGCTGCCGCGCATCGTGCGCCGCAAGAAGCGCAGCGAGCTGCTGCAGGGCGCCGCCTGCACCTCCTCCTCCTCCGGCGGCGAGGCGCAGGCGCAGGCGCGGTACAACGCGGAGGCCGGCAGCTGCTGTATCAGTATGCTGGCGGGCGAGGATCATCATCATCATCATCATCATCATCATCCGGAGCCGGAGGAAGGCGGGGATCCGGCGGCGGACGACGACAAAGGAGGCGGCGGCGCTGCTGGAGGCGGAGGTGCAGCGGCTGCGGCAGGAGCAGACGGCCATCGGGGAGGAGCTGGCGCAGATGAGCCGGCGCCTGCAGGCCACGGAGCGGCGGCCCGACCAGCTCATGTCCTTCCTCGCCAGGCTCGCCGACGACCCCGACGGCGTCACGCGCCACCTCGTGGAGCAGGCCGCCGAGAAGAAGCGCCGCCGCATGCAGCTCGCCTCCCAGCCCGTCCGCCCGCTCCCGCCTCCGCTCCCGCCGGCGCCGCCGCCAGTACCGGTACTGCTCCACCATCCGCTGCTGGCGCTCGGAGGCGCCGCCGCCAAGGGCCTCGACGGCTGGCAATGGGCGGCGGAGCAGCAGAAGACGTCGTCTCTTGCTGTGCTCCCCACCTTCGATCCCGCCGCCACCTACTGCGGGGCGC
Source organism: Chrysopogon serrulatus (assembly GCA_015844335.1). Taxonomy (NCBI): domain Eukaryota; kingdom Viridiplantae; phylum Streptophyta; class Magnoliopsida; order Poales; family Poaceae; genus Chrysopogon; species Chrysopogon serrulatus. The sequence continues at coordinate 147,536 of JADLZL010007395.1, forward strand.
AGCATGTGCCGAATCTAGGCGGCGGCGGCGGCAACGGCGGCGGCGGCGGCGGCATCATCGGCATGGGCCTGACTGCTGACGAGACCGCGGTAGATACCACTCCCTTCCCCTTCTGCCTTCTCGGCCAGGGTTTCTTTTGACCTCCTGCTGCTGGTAAAATCATGCACGTGCACCTTCTACCGTGCCCCTCGCTTCTGCTGCTCTGCTTATGCTCTCTTCTACCACTACCAGTACTCTATCACTGTATCATCAGTCTACTCATGCTTCTTGTCCTCTGCAAACCATTGCTAGTTCTGCTTGCTCTGCACATCGATCGATCGGTATGACATCTGATAGATGTTGGTAGTTGTTATCACAAATGAGCATCACAGGCTATTATATATTGCATGCTACTACTACTGCATCTATCTATTAATTGTATATAACGGTAGAACTGATCGTTGGATGATCATGTTCATCATTAATTAGTTCTAGTAGAGATTAGTCCTGGCATTTGTTTGGTTTTGGACTTTTTGACATACTAGTAGCTAGCGTAGTGGAGCTCTTCGTGTCCTCCAAGTTTGTAGGGTTTTCAAGGGATTATTATAAAACTATAAGCTCGCCGCACTTTGCCGCGCGCATTACTTTTGCTGCAAAACTGACTTGTTGTGTGTCTACCTGTGATTACTCGACTCGATACCATCTGACCTCACTTTATTAGCTTACCACTCTCGGTCTCTTTTTTTTTTTTTTTTTTACTCCAAGTAGTATTTGTTTACTTATATTATATATAGCAGTATAATATGCGATGCTGGTGTACGTGTTACTCCCGCGCTAGTGCAAGTGTGCTCTAGTTTTTCTTTTGCCTTGGATGCTTTCTTTCCGCGGGGCCCATGGCTCAGCCAATGGGAAGGCAATGGATTGCTATTGGTCCAGATGTCGGTACCGGTTTTGAAAACACTAGTACATGGGGAGTACTTAATTTCTGTAGTGGTGATGTTAGATTTTCTATTTTAATTTTTGATGAGAAGGAGAGTGTAGTGATGATGTTAATTAAAGTTGCGATTTGGACGTTGATGTTGAAAGGGATCGGAAACTTGAAGGCTTTTGGGCTCGCCAGAGGGTGCCATCCAAATCGACGAATTTTTCTCTCATGATCGCTGATGGGTGCCGCCCATGCCAGCTCCTTGATTATATATTAGTCTGAATTCATCTTTTAGCTTATCCAAAAGTTTTGTGGTTTTTTAGTCTATATACTTTATTTTGAGATTATGGATTGTGCCTTAATACCCAGCGCTGTACATGACGTAGTCTTTCAAACTACACTTTCACCATTTCTTTATATTATATTATTTATATTTATAAAATTATGATAAGCAGATAGTACATTTAATTATCAATCTAACCAAGTTTATAGTATAAGAATAAAAAAATTGTTAGCTAAATCATTGGCCAAACATTTTAAAGTTTGACTTTCTATACGTGTGCACGCCTTGTAAAAGAGAATGGAGGGAGTAATTATAAAGACCGGTCAAGAACAAGAGATAATCAGTCCTTAATAGTGACATCGTACCACTGCAAAAGGTACATGTAATAATTAACCTGCAGGATATGTCACGAGTACTAATTAAATTAAATATGACTCCACAAAAGTTTTTCCTCTAAAATGTCAAGAATGTATCTACACTGAGTGTGTTTGGTTGAGCCCTAGCTTCTGAAAAAACTGCTATGAGCTTGGTTGTGGAAAAGTTGTTGTGGATTAATTGTAGCTATGAAAAAGGTTGTAAGCGGTTTGGCTCAAAAAGCACGAAGCCAATAGCCAACTGCACTAACCAAAAGCAACATGGCTCTCTATTTTTACCATTTCAAAAAGCATAAAGCCAGAAGCCAAAGACAGGGTTCAATGTGTTTCCAAAACTATACTGATCGAAAGCAACTTCTACTTTCTACCCCTTTGATTGGTTTTTGACCTTTTAGAATTAAAAGCAGCTCCCACAAGCCCCGCCCTTAGCGGCCAAATGAAGACAAGGTGGTGTCTCAAATTGGATCATATGTAAGTAAATATATGCTCTCTCCATTCTAAATTATAAATTCCTTTAAATTTTTTAGATACATAACTTTTGATATACATATATCTAAGTGTATCGTAAAACACGTATCTCGAAAAGTCAGAATGACTTACAATTTAAAATGAATAGAGCAGTTATTACCACTTGTGGCTTAACACATGTACCTACTACTCCTACTCCTACTCCTACTACAGCTACTAGGATATAATCATTATTGCTCTGACAATGAGATCGATCGTGGCTTAATCGTGGCTCATCATATCAATTGTTTGTTTACTTGGCTCCCAGCTGTTAACTTGCATTGGTTGGTGCACATATATATCAAAGGTGATGATCGTATGATTGATACTACTAACTATAGTAGTTGCTTTTCCAGGATTCCAGTTAGCTGATCTATGCAAAAGAGGAATGAAAAACACATCTAGTACAAGACTTGGCTGTTTTGATGGATCCAATTGTGCAAAGTATAGCTAGCTAGTGGCTGTAGATTATTACTCCCTCCGTGCTTAAAATACTTGTTTCGACTTCGGAGAAACAAATGCCGGCAATTTTAATAAATAACAAATATCATCAATTAGTACTATAATTAGTATCATCAGAAAGATCTTTGGATCTAGTTTTTTAACAAAATTATTTGGAGATATAAATATTGTACGTATTTTCTATAAATCAAGTCAAACTTGTGGCACCTATCCCACGACGACATCTAATAGGGACAGAGGGAGTACAAGCTAGCCGTAGAATATATAATAGCAACGGCGGCCGCTAGAGGGAAAAGAGTAGTGCTAGTAGTCAGCTAGATTATTACACTTGCTGCTAGCTGCTAATACTATGCGCCATTAATGGTCCCCCGGGCCGTCGTTTAATCTCCGCCATCCACGACGTACGTGCCGTGGATCTTATTGGCTCTCGCTCATGTCCCTCTCGTCGCTCGGCGACAGAGCAAGCGCGCATGATGGCCGATGATTGTGATCACAGGGTCGCTGTACCAGGTGAAACGCTCCTGTTCTCTTATTAATTCAGTCAGAGATATGCAGTGTGAATACCTGCTACGTACCATGGTCCATGGCCGATCGAAAATAATTAAGCTTCAAAAGGAAGTCATGCACGTAATATAACTTTTCAAAAAGGAAAAGTCATGCACGTCTAGCCAGCCGATCGATGTGCGCGGAACAAATTTGAGGCTCCACGTCGGATCATTAGCTCATCTCAGTGCAGGTTAATTTCATAAGAGTTTTTATTGGTTACTAAAGACCGGCAATGACAAGGGCAATCAAAACTGCGTGATGCATGAGATAACAGGGCGTAAATAAAGCGGAAGCCGATGCCACTTGCTTGGTAGGGTGCTGGAGCAGCTTTTGTATACAGCTGGAATGATTCGTGTAATCGATTACGGGCTGCATGATCCAAATACGGCACCGTAAACGCTTGATGGGCTCAGAGCTCCGAAACAAACAGATCTCTAAGTGGAACCTTGGATTCGCACTCAGCTAATGCCTTGGAAACAGAATGAAATTCCGCTATATATGATTAGACCATTTTATTCCACCATGCATATTAGGCATGAAAACGGAAATATGAACCTAATTGTAGCCTCAACGTTGCAGCACAATGCAACAATTACATGTTGGCTATCGTGTGAAACCTAGAACTGGAACTAGTACTATATATTAGAGACCTTGTTCATTAATCAATCCAATCCTCTTTAGACGATGTGCCGCTCTTGGAAAGTAATATGAAATGAAACTCCACACCAGTAATTACCTTAATTAGTTCACTCCTGCACTGATCACTACTACAGGAAACTTTTTCGTGGTGGACAAAAGAGATTTTACCGAGGCGGGCATCGCAACCGCCTGCCCGCCTCAGTAAATCGAATAAAAAACAAAAAAAGAGAAAAATTCATGGACAGGCCCGGCGAGCCCGTCCACAGGCCTGCCGAGCCCATCATCACGCCCACGCTGCTGCCATCGCTCGGAAGCTGCCCCTGCCTGAAGCCACCGTAGCAGATGGCCAGGGCTGCCGCCGCCACCGCCTGGATACTAGTTGTCGATCGGAGACGCTCGCAACCGCTTGGATTTGGCCGCTACACCACCCTACACCATGGATCTTGTCGGAGCTACGACGAGGGAGGGAGGGGATGAGCACCGCGCCATGGGTGTCGCCGCCGCCTCGCCACCAAGAGGAGAGGAGGAGAGGTGGGGGCCCCCGCCGCCTGCCGCCGAGATGAGAGGAGGCCGACCGCCGCCGTGGGGGGCCCCGCCGCCACCGTCGAGAGGAGAGGAGGAGAGGAGGCCAACCGCCACCGTGGGGGCCCCGCTGCCTACCACCGAGAGGAGGGGAGGAGAGGAGGCGGACCGCCGCCGTGGGGGGCCCCGCTGCCTACCGCCGAGAGGAGATGAGGAGAGCAGGCCGGTCGCCGCTGCGGGGGCCCTTGCCGCTAGCTACCGAGAGCCGAGATGGAGGGGAGGCGCTGCCGCCATAGGGGCCATCGCCGCCTGCCACCGAGAGGAGAGGAGGTGCGCCACCACCGAGAGGAGGGAAGGAGAGGAGGCGCGAGGAGTTAGACGGGTGAGAATAAAACCCTAAAGTGCAGTATATATACACGAGAGTGATATCGGGTCTAACGGGTTGTCTAGGCTCCGTGCTGGGCTTAGTATTTTCCGAGATGGGCCTTATAATTTGTCCGCCTCTGTAAGTGTATTTACCGAGGTGGTTGTGTTAGGATGACCGTCTCGGTTAATCGATATTAACCGAGGCGGTTATTTTTTACGTTGCCCGCCTCGGTTAATCTATTTTGCAAGGCGGTTTTCCCAACCACCTCAATTAATTAAAAATGATTGCCTTGGTTAATGTATAACATTAACTGAGGCGGTTAAAAATCCTGCCCGCCTCTGTAGGGGTTTTGAAAAGGTCGCGGTTAATATTTTATGTAGCAGTGGATATTTTTTTAATCATCAGAGTTAGTATTAATTAGAAACACATTGATTATTTCTCACATGTAATAAGATGTCTGAGATAATAATATTATGTCATATAGAACTTGCTTGATTCCCAGCCACCGTTAGCCCCATCGTGGTGTGTGGCGCCTATAGAGTTCGCCACACTCGCCACAATCTCGCAACAATTAGCACACACAAGACGGCAAGCAGTAGGAGCAAAAGAACACAGAAACATCTGTGATGGTCAAAGCCTAGACGTGAACCAATCAGAACGCAAAATCATTATATATTAGGCATGCCGAGATGTGGTTAGCAATCAAGCACGCCCATAGTTATTAAGTTGTAATGACATATTTTCCAATTTTTGATCGTAGATAGGTCAAGAAAAAAGCGAAAAATGGTGCGATAAGCTAGGCAAAATAGTAAAAACATCGACATTCTTGTGGAGCAGATCAATGTCGTTGAAGCCTAATGCAAGTTGTCCTTGCAACAATCCTCCATGGCCATCCACCACCAATTCACCCTCCTCAAATTATCCACCCTCGTGAAGGACAGCTTCAATGGTGACCTCGCCACCCATGCCAGCCAAAAATAAAATCAGGGGAGGTTTTCATTTTTATTTTTCGGGCGTGAAAGATAAAAGGAGACAAGGAGACAGATGAGGAGGGAGTTCTTTTAAGTTTTATTCGACTCCACTTATAACGTTGCTTTCTCTATATCCGACTCCACCTATAACGTTGCTTTCTCTACGCAAGAAGAGTCTATATGGCCGAAAGAAAAGAAGATGACGCAAAAAGGAAAGGAAAGGTGATAGGATAATTTGGACTTTGAGCATCCATAATCCTCAAAAATCTAGTTTTTCTTGGGTTATGGGATTATGGTAATCAAAGGATTTGATTATAGTAATCCATAACATAATTGGTCTTGTTGGGATCATAATCTGATTACTATAATCATAGGGGGGTCTCCAAACAACGCAGAGCATCTCCAGCAATAGCCCTAAAACAAAGCCATAGTTTTTATTTTTAGGCTCCCCAACTTTAAAGGGCTATATTTTTTGCACTGCACTACAGCAATAGCCCTCAAAACAGAGCCCCAAAACTCATTCGAATAGAAGATGACATTGGGACCCCATGTGTCATAGACTTACTCGGTCATAGGAGAGGGAGTTGAGGTTGTCCCCGCCGATCCCGTCGCATTCGCGTGCACGATAGCAGGCAAGCCGCACGTGGGGAAAGAAGAGCCGCTGCGCGCTTCCTCGCCACCGGGCAGGGAGCCCTCGCCGCCAGGCAAGGAGCCGTGACGCCGTGTGACAGAACTGACCAATCCATCCGAGATTAAGTATAATTGTCCCCGTTAATAACGTTGACACGCATACACCGCTTCTCGAACGAACCCGGTAGTCTGCCGAGTGTCACGAAGGACCTCGAAAAATCAACGTACATCCAGGATCATGACTAAGGTATATCATACATCAGCATACAGAGTACAGCGGAAATAATTATATATTGAATCTTATTACAACACCGGTTCCAAATATGTTACATAAAAGTAGTCTTTATTTCAAACTACAATAACATAAGTGTTTTTACATCACCAGTTTTATTCAACCTCATGTACAAGCAAGGTGATGGAATTATAGATATGGCCAAGCCCGATGGTCTTTACTCATCCACGTCATCCCCAGGATTATAACACGTAATGCAATAACCCTCATATAGCATGTCACCTGCAACGATGGGTAAAACCCTGAGTACTCAATTGTACTCCGCAAGACTTACTCGACAGTGGAAAGAATAAAGGCTCCAAAGGTATTGCCAAGTATGAAAGGAAGGTTTGTCGGCTAGCAAGCTTTTTGCGGAAAATTGCTTACTAAACTTGATCCTTATTCCAATTGTTAAAGCCAAGTTTATTTTAATTATTTGGAACTACCTTTGCATTGGCTACATTATCTTTTAAATCTATAACAATCAATTCTAGTGATTGGGGTACCAAAATATAGTCCTTTCAATCTCAACATTTTTTTTGAGGAAAACCTTTCAATAGTTATCATTTCTTAACTATGTCTCTACGAAAAGATATGAGTTTCTCACTATCCGGGAGAGACGGCGATTCGAATCGATTACACCAGCTGGGTAAAGCCCGTGATCACACACCCTTGCGAAGTTAGACCGGGCTCGCCGAAGTTACCGCCGCTCTATTCAAAAGATAGGCTTGATCACGCTATGCAAAGCTCATGGTACTGCGTCCTCACAAGTCATGCCCGCTCAGCCCGTAGCCCGTAGTCATGCGGGGTTTTGGACCAAGCACCCTCCCACCTTCCGATCGCCCTAGCAATGCATAAGCGGTTCAAGAACTAACTCGAATAAGCTAACCCGGCTTCACCGTCGAAACGAGTTATTCGGGCGGTTATGTGAAGGTAACGCTCAATCTCACACCTAGATCCGAATACGGCTCGGTCCTTAATCGAAATGCACGTAAAAACACCAAATTCCGTCCGGTCTCCGGTTATTAACCACCATATGATTAAGGACATCACAAGTACTAACCTCGGGTTGCGGATGACAGAATCATCCGTCTTCTAATCATCTAAGCATGGCTAAGCATTAAATCTATCTACTCATACTAGTGGAATGAAAAAGGTATATTTGGGTGGACAAGGTATTCATGCAACAACGGCATCACGCAATGCCTATAAACGTAATATATAAAGTAAAGCAATTGAGAGTAAATAATTGCATTTCAAAATAGAATAGATTAATAGAATGCTCAGGGGCTTGCCTCGGCGAAAAGTGGAGGGACTGTGGTTCGGGCACTCCAGCAGTGGGTCAGTGTTCCTCCTTCGTCTCCGGGTGCTGACTCCTGTGGATCCTCCTCGATCACGGTGTACTCGATGGTAGGTTCTCCCTTGGATCCTATATGAATGTATGTGGTGCATAAATATCAAGAATGCATATAGGATGCATAAATGTAACATACTATAGAATGAAATGATGCATGATGCGATGATCATGTTAATGGTAATAATGGAAAGCTACATAAGGTTCCATGTGTGCAATTTTTTTCTCTCGATGACGACACTGTATTATTAGAGTTAGATAAAAAGAGATTACATATCACTTGTTTCTAAAGCACACCGAGTATGTGCATATCTCTTCTCTGGAACAAACATTTTAACTACTATAAAGGAACATTCATCAATCATCAACTAGTATATTCAGATTGTTACTACTAAACAATGGAGGTGCCGAGGATCAGTGGGTTTATGATCCAAAGTCTTTATCTCATTTTCATGCTTGCATATGCTATCATTATGGTGTCCTTCTTTAAAAAGGAAATATGATACATGCACACATGCTTATATACTTTAACAAGTATAACTTGACATAATACCTTATGTGCTATTTAAATGATGTATTTCAGAAATAAACAGTACATCGTAGAGTACTAGGACAGTAAGACAAGAATTGAATCACTCAAACATAGACATACATTCACATACATGTCTCTTTTCCTTTTTCTTAATAAATGGGGAAATAATGATTTTTGTAAACATTCTCAAATTCACTTCAAAATTTTTGTGCAGGTTGGGAAATCATGAAATGGTTGTAAAATAATTTTCATGATTTTTGGATCAATATTTTATTCTATAAAAATCATGAAATGTCCATTTATTAATTAAAAGGGGTAATTTTAGAACATACAAAAAATTATTGTTTTCTATGTTTTATATTTTCCCACATAGATTCCATCACAAGGAGGCTTGTTGGTATTTCTAACGTCATTATTAATTAACGAGATTAGAAACACATGGTATGAAATTAACTTGTCATTAACAACTAGTCACTTATCTCTCACCCACATCCCTAAGCATGAACTAGGTTGTCATCCCTAACTGTATATGCTAAGGATAAATATAGGTTTATATATATATGTATCAATCAATATGACTAGGCAGAAATATCGATATAAACTAAGAACGGTTCTGCAAGCGGACAGATAATTATACCATTGTAGCATTTTACCTAGGGAGTTCTTCCAGGTTGTCGATTTATATTTATACCACTGGTAAGGTCTATCTAGGACTTATATCTATAACTTACACTATTTATGTCAACTTATACTATTAATATGAAAAGTAAACCATAACTAGAATCCGACTCATAACAGGGATAAGTCACTTGATAAAAGATATATGATAGATAATGATCAGTCATCATAAATAGATAAACATCAGAGCTCTTCTAGTTATAATAATAGCTAGCCAATGGATAAACTCAGGAATAAATACTAAGGTAATTCAATAACTACATCAATGAGTACTCTAATTAGTGCAATTACATCTAGCAATCATTGTTAAGTTAATCCTACATCATGATCACATGTAAAGAGGCATCAACTAGGAAGGATGTGAAACAGAGTCATCATCCAACTTCGTGACTGTGCCCATGCTAGTCCTACGTACGGAGGGTGGACTATAGAGGAACCAATGCAGCTGTCACCTACGCGGACTACCACACGTCCCGGCACATCAGGGTGCACTCGCAGATAAGCAAGATATCTAAACACCACGTCTACATACTGCCAATCATTCACCCACGATATCTCTAGATGAACGCTATACGAGCAATTACATGAATTCAATAAGATCAAACTAACTATGCTAAACATATAATCAAAGCAGACAATGACTATTGCAATTAAAAACATATATAAGATGTTTCCCAAACCATAATATTGAATACAATAAAAGAAAAGAACTAGAACTATACCAAACTCCGCGCTCCAGATAGACACCGGGGGCTCCAGATCCCGCTGAAGAACTAGAACTCTTCTACTTCTAATCTAACTAGGCTAAAGCTATGAACTAGAGAGGCTCTGATGAACTAGAGAAGGCTCTTGATGGCTTGATCTCCAAATGACTTGATGCCTCCAGGGAGGGGGGTCTGCCCCTTTATTTATAGCCCGGTGGGATGAACGTGCGCCGCAGGATCAAACCGACTTAACCAAGGGCCGAGATGACTCCTCATAGGCGGTGGAAGAAGCTTCCAGAAGGAGGGGGGCTGAAACCCTAACTTGGGGCGCCGGCCGGCGCAGGGGTGGGGCCGGCCGGCCCCACCTGGCGGCGTCTGTGGGTCCCGTTTGCTTCAAAGTGTCTTCTAGATCCTTCCCACATCTCGATGGTTATCTTTCCCGTGGCGGATAAGTTTTTGTGATTATTATGCACTCTAATCCCTCTTTTAAGCTTTTTGGAATAGTCCCCTGGAAAATATAGAATATGCAAAAACTCATGGAAATTGTCGGTTAAAAACCCTAGACTAGTGTGTATTCGTGTATCCTTTTGTGTCTAAAGTTCTACTGAAGGTTGACGTTATCCACCGTCAACAACTCCCCCAAAGCTTACCTTTTTTGCCGCTTGGCAAACAAACTAAGCCTAATTACTAATATATTTGGATCAGGAGTTGCTACAATGCTTTCATTCCTCAAAGGTACATACGCTTTCAAATAGAGATTCTTCTCCGGATTAGACAGTAACTGCTCTTACCTTCCAACTTACCCATTCTACCTTTAACCATAGGGCTTTATAGTTTTTGCATAAGTCTTGAGCAATCGAAAGACAGAACAATCAAGTCAAACACTATGTCTCAGATTCTTCACAGTACCAATATTCTGGAGTTTTGTAAGTTTTCGAAATAAAACTCAGAACTTAACTGTATGACACCCTCAAGTCTCTTATTATATGTGGTATTTATGGATCTCACTTGAGGCATTCATGTTGTCATGCCCTCCTACAACTAATGATTATAGTGGAGCTTATAGGAGTGGCAATAATAAGGATAGGCATATTTGCAATACATATGTTATAAAGTCAAACAATGGATCCACAGAGAATCGAGGCATACAATCAAACCAAGATGTGCATGTGTATGGAATATGGTGGATAGGTGTATATATGGTATTTCGTGGCTAATTCTAATTCTACTTTTGCTCTTTAAAAATAAACCTCTCTCCCTTGGAACTTAGAACTTTCGTGGAAAAACATGGACTATCTTTAATCTTTCTTTCTTCTTCTCTTTCTCTCTTTTTTTAGAACCCAGGGAGGCGGGCATCTAAGTACCCATTGTTTTAATTGCTAGGACACTTGTCCTTCTTTTTACTCTCTTCTTTTTCAATAACATTCCTTTTGTATAGCCATATGCATCCTTTGAATAAATAATTAGAGAGATAACAACAATAACTTAGAGCATTTACAATAGGGCTGTCCTATGGGATATATTCTTGGTGTCTACTCCAAGTGCAGGAGAGACATATTTTTCTTTATTTTTTTATAATGAACATGGGTAAAAGTGGAAATAGTTGCGATTACTCCCAGAGTAGGAATAATGCATATGTGGCTGGAGTGTGTAAGTGATCTTGGTTTTAAAAGCATGACAAGACTCTCATAAGGTATACAATAAAGGTTGACTGAACTCAATGCAAAGCAAGTAGCATAAATGTAAAAAAATTTCCTATCTCTAAATATATCATCTCTGGCTTTGGTAGGAATTCACAACTTGTCATACAAGAGCTCATCATGTAAGATTTTGAATTTTTTAAAAGATAAATCTCCAAAACTTAGTAATGCTAGGAATAAGATAAATAGCAGCTCAACCTTCATGAATCATATCAATCAATCACCTAGACTTAACTCAAGCATATGCCTCCACGAGTTTTAGGCTCGAGTAAATACTTAAGTCAAAATAGTAATATCTAAAACTCGAGAGAATTTAATATTGAGAACTAGGCACTTGAAAGGAATGACAACAGAGCAACTATTCATCATCTCTAAGATAAAATTTTAATGTTCATCGGTTTTAATTGACTCTAGTCTAGACCGACTCTAAACATACTCTTTAATATATTGCTAAGTATTTATTTGGTTTTAATGGCTATTCATCTTTTTATTTGTTTTAAACTATCGGACTCACAAAAGACTCTATGACTTGTGGACCTTCATGTGCCCACATGTTTTTTGGTATTTTATGACTTTATAAAATAGACTCGATAATCGCATAGGTATAGTTACGATAACTAGGGGAATGCTCCTCCCCCAAGCTAGATATTTGTAATACTTAGTGTTGATGATCTTCGAGGCGAGCTTGCCAATTAGTAGTCCTAGAGGGCTCCAATCGATGGGCTCACTCCTTAGTCATAATGTTGTTCTGCATAATTATGATCTAAAAAAAAAAAATCAAAACTCGAGGCTCGATTTATGACAAGGGGTTAGCAAATACCAAATGAGTAATTGATTATTCTTAATGGGCAAATATTAATTGGCAGATTCTAGCAGGATTCTTTTTTTTTCTTTTTATTATTATTATTATTATTATTATTATTATTATTATTATTATTATTATTATTATCATTATTATCATTATTATTATTATTATTATTATCTTTTTTTTTAGATTTTATATTTTATGATGCTCTAAAAATAAATTTAGGTTCTATTTATTTTTTATTTTGATGCTATCATAGTAAATATTTCTATGGGGTTACCATAAGTCTACTTGCATGAGATTTAAATATTTATGATGCACTAATAAAAGCTATAAATATTTTTTATCTTTCTTTTCAATGTATTGATATAAAATAATAAAGATTTTTATTTTTATTTTTAGTATGCAGAAGGATATATATATATGCTATATATATATATATTTTTAGGCCACCACGGTGAGTACTCCTACAGGTTTTATACCACAAGGGTTTCACATGGAGCTTCAAGTTTTTAAGATGCATGAATGCAACTTAATGCATGTCTATTCATTTTTATCATTTCCTATGCAAAGCAAATGCAGAAGAGTGAACCTACTTAAGAGAAAATAAATCAATGTAAAAAAGTAAAAATGGATAACTACCGATATTACCTCACGGCGAGGGTTCGATGTTTTGAGTCTTCTGAACTGGACTCCTCCTTGCAGTGATTCATTAATCAAGTACTTCGGTTTGCTCTTGAGGTGGTGCCTCCACTAGTGGCTTCTAATGGCGGTGCCACCTTCTTCCTTTCTTTTATAGGCGTCTCAAAGCCAATCTTATGTGTATCATTATTACTAGTTGAAAACTTCCACTTATAGAATTTAGAGGATTGTCTCCCCACACTTTGACCAAGTGTGTTCTGTCCATAAAGACAAGGTAGAGATCAAGTGCATGGGCTTTGCCGGGGGGAAAACACCAACGTAACCAGAAATTTATTCATCCTCTAACCTTGGACACAATAAGATTAATATTATTCATATTGTTCATTCATAACATGGGTGAGAATACAGAAATATAAATATGGCATTTAAACTTGTGAGATAAAGAGTGAAGTTACTTAACCATTAGAAAGACTGCTCATCTTTATAATATATCAAGAATAATAGGTGAAGTATTTCTAGCTTACTTGGTTAAGACTGAGATTAAAAAGAATAGCGCTATGAACAAACTTAGAGAACAAATCATATTGAGTTTAATCAGATTAATCAATTTAAGTTGTAACTCTAACATGGTTGTATTTTTCATTTATTGCATACCAAGATCAAGAGGAAATTAATGACCACTTATCTTAAGATGTTACCTCCATTATTAGAGCATGATGAAGGGTAAATGTATTTCAATCATCTTTTTCTTTCTTGTATCTTGGGTTGTTCATTACTATCTTGTCTCGTATGTTGTACTTCTTTCTCACTCTTGGACCTCCTTACTTCTCTCATTATTTCTTCTCTGCGCAAGGGGTTAGTAGACAACACATACCCAAAGGAATATACTATTTATTAAAGTATGGATAGTGTTTGTCAAAAGAGTTAAAAGATTAATCTGTAGCTCGTGTTTTTAATGATTCACCACTATTTTTTTTTTTTTCCATCAAGGTTAAAGCGAGAATATTATTTTGAAGCATACCTTTAACCTTGACTTGATTCTCTGAATAGTCTTCTAATATGATTTAAATATTTTTTTTTTATATAGGAGGGATTAGTCTATATGTAGAACCAAATTCTTATATAAGTATGCTTGATTTTTATAATGTTTAAGTAATATTCTAAAGCATACTTATAATAGAATAAGAAAAGTTTGCAAGACTAAAAGGTATTTATTCATATAGAACCAAGAATATGTATGGTGAACCACGGGGAGCATTTTATTTTATATATATATATTTTAGCAAGTTATGTTTGAGCATGGCATAGGGTAGAAAATGACCAAGACAAATTAGCAACATGGTATGAGATGTTGAGTGTAGTTATATGTTACATGAGGCTTGGACAGCATTACCTCATGTCTTCATCCTTCTAAGTAAGTGATGACTCAACTTACTTGAAAGATGAGGG
>JADLZL010007396.1:0-51882 GCA_015844335.1 Chrysopogon serrulatus
AATCATGTATTGTTCAGTACAGGTAACCAAATAAGCAACATGCAATATCTCATACAGATTTGCCCCATCCATCCTCCATGCATCCAGGATGATCCATCCCATCAATTTTCACACACCCAACCAAACACTAACTTAACGTTCAGAGAAGCTATGATCCGGAACGCATTCTCCTACCTATTTATTCACAAGTCCCAAGTCCGTGCTCGAGGCGTGCCCGGTGCCCCCAACTGAAATGCTGACCGCGAGCGACCGACTGGTGACCAATTACCATCCGCCGTGGTGACAATTCGCCGTGCAGTAACTCTAATTCAGGCATGCACCAAACCCTTGACAACTCTAAACCTATCGGCACACACTTCCTGCCCGTGTATAATGTCGCTACTGAAAATTCCGTGGTTAATGGCGCCAGCTAGTGAAAATTCAGCGGGTGGAGAACCAGTGGGCGGGTGCGGGTGGATGGAAGGTCCGTACCTCTATCTCGTCGAGGACGTCGCTTCGGCGTCGGCGTCGTCCTCCCCATCGTCGGCGCCGGCGGGGCGGTTGCAGAGCAGAGGCCGGACGCTCGCTCACATGAGGCACCGAGGCCAGCAAGCTAAAATGAGGCAGAGGCACCGCCGCCGTCCAGCGCGAAGCGAAACGATTTTAAACCTCCTGGCTACTGGGTCCCAGTCAAGTGGGCCAGTATCTGTCTTCTTTTTTTTGAACTTAGCCAGTACCTGTCTTCCTCCGTCGCGGTATGGATTTCCCCGGTGGCGGCGTTGGGTGCGGGCCGGGCGGCGGCCGGCATGGTGTCCGTCCGCCAGGCGATCGTCGCAGGTCGCCGTGCACGTGAGCACAGAGTCTTCCATGTGGGCCTGATATTCGCGGTCCCACCAGTCAGCGACAATTTCTATGATATTCATCTAGCGCCCTGATTTGGGCCTGGCCCTGTCTGGTGGCTGGGCCAGGAGCCCATAACCCGGCTGACCTTTACTTCCGAATCCGAGCGGCGGCGACTCCGGGCCCCGCCAAGGAGGAAGACGGCTTGGCCTGGGTCCGGCGGGCGTGGCGGTGAGGCAGCCCCTGTCCTTGCCGGCGGGCGAGAGGGAGCGGCGGCGGGAGGTGGTGCCATGGCAGGCCCTCTCGCCGGAGTGACGGCATCTAAGCGGCGCTCCTGACCAGTGACCACATCTACGCGGCGCGAGGAGAGTCAACGCCAAGACCGCGCAGCGGATGCCGGATGGTGAGGCCAGTCAGGGACAACCGGTTCCCCTCCAGCGCGCTCTTATGCTGAGGCGGTTGCCATTGCGGCGGCGCCGTTGCCGATGGCAGCGACGACGGCCCTTGCGTATGGGTGTAGTGTAAATTTTAGTGACATTTTGATGATTTGATCTTTGGTTTGGTGATTTCCAGATTGGTTAGGGTTTACGTGAGCACTAGCATTTTAGAAACCATGCTCCTCTCAAGTTGAAGGAGATGATGGAAAGCGACATATTTGCAGCTTGGGGTAAAGCTAAAGAAGATAGTCTCCCAATGCATCTGCAACTCCCACGTCTGTACAAATGTCTGAATTTTTATTGCATTTCTATGTACTATGGAGGCCACTCCATAGAAAGGTGTAGAGCTGAGTTTATTCCCATCTGGGGAAATTTCAGAGGCCATCAATGCTCAAGCCATGTATGTGAATCACCAGCAACACCACAGAACAATGAAGCCATTATGCCTAAGGTAAAGTTTGATCCAAATAAATCAATTGCAGATTTAACTATTCCATACAGTAGTTATGCTTGAGGCTAATCACTTGACTATACTATGAAATTGGCAAATTGCACTTTAACATGTGGAATTGATCTTCCATCAAATGTAGCTCCACTACCTTTTAGATTGCATCCATCGCCTACCAAAGAAACTGCAAAGAAGCTATTTGTGGATGTTCAGACGACACTGCTAAGCCTGCATATTTCCTGGCTCCTTTGATCGTTTTAGGCATAGACATTTCTTTGATTACTTGCACTCTGTTACCCATACTAATACTAATGGATATTCACCGCTTCCATTTTCCTCATTCTACTTTATATGTATATCAATTGTCATACTTAGACCTCCTAGAACATTAGCTAAATCTTGCTGCCTCATTGTGCAAAATAGCCAGTATTCTTCCTGATATTTCTTTGCGTACTTTATATGAGAATTGAGAAGAGTGTCGATGTGTCATAATTCAAGGTGTTTAGTTGTTAGTTACCGCACTGAATTGATGTTCTTCATGATGAGCTTATTCTCTACAAGCTAATGCCATTGATTATTAGTTTTGAAATTCTTCCTGATATTTCTTTTTGTAGTGTTCAAATCTTGATCACAGGGGCAAGAGCACACATGCGTGATGATATTCTGATCCTGACCATTGGCATTGATGCGTAATGCTCCCTCCGAACTGGCTTATTCCTCGAGGGATAGTCCTCCACAGCTCCTGGCTTATTCCTCACGGATAGGCCTCCACAGCTTTTGGCATATTCATGATGAAAAGACACCAACATCTAGGCAGACAGGAGGTGCTTAGGCAACTCGTTACCTGTACTAAGCATTTGGTATTGAAATAACCAACTATTACGAGTATGTGTACCTCATTTTATTGTTAGCATCAAGTACTCATCAGTGCTCTGGATGCTAAATTTATATCAGTAATCTAAACTACTGAAAAAAAACAGTTGATAGTAATGAATTCAAGTCTTCATGCAGTAGTTTATCGATACCTATCTTTATGAGTTTCTCCATACATCTTTATACTGCTGTGTCATCACGATTTTAAATTGAGTTGTAATAAGGTGATGGTACAGTGCCGCGAACTCGCGAAGCGCGCTTTCTTTTCTATTAGTATCCTAGATGCAGCATCCAAGAACGTCTATCCTCTGGAATGACAGATCACTTCTCGACACTGGACTTTGCAAATCTTACTTTTGGAAAGCTGAGACCTCGAAGAATACCCAATTCCTTCAGTTTCTTGAAGTATGATCTAGGATTTTCAACAGGCGGTAGCAATGCCAATACACGCTTGAATTGTTTGCACAATGTATAGGATTGTAGAATTATGCAAACGAATTGGCAGAAAAAACATGTGCAAGGACCACCATGAGAGATGAACAATGTTACCCGTTGAGTTCCAATGGATTATAGCTGCTGAGTTTTGGCACCTACTAGCTGTGCAACTATACATAACAAAATGAGCTCGCATTTTGTAGCAGATGATCCTAACAGGATTATTTCTCAACACGTCTCGTGAAAATTAATACGGAGTATTCTTGGAGCCTCTAACTAATAATATATATATATATATATATATATATATATATATATATATATATATATATACACACACACACAGACTATACCTTGCTAAAATAAGAACATGTTTGGAAACAAGGGCTAATTGCTAGCTAGCTACAAATAGCTAAAACTAGCCCTAGTGCATAAGTCGACTGATTTTTTAGACAAATCTTCAATCCGTAATAACTAGCTCTAACTAATCTAAACAGGCCCTTGATGGGATAGAAGGGACTTGAATCCAAAACAATTTAATTTGGAACATAGGAGTAGACAAAATTTCTTTCACTTCTTACAGTCCTCATAACAAAAATGCCCTGAGCTCTTTACAACCACTGTTCTGGTACCGGAATCACCACATCCTGGCCTACTTACAGTTAGAACTATAACGCTAGTACAAACCATGCAAGGTGAAGGCATACGACGAACACAATCCAAGTCACCACACGAGTACCACCGGCGTTACGGCTGACAGAAGCCGCCGATGAGGTCACGGTCTCCACACCACCGCGGCGGCTAACTACAGTACTACTATTGCTCGAAACCAAGTGCTGCGTCGTGCGACTCCTGACGCTGTCACAGTCCGCGACGCCGGCGAGCGCAACGACGCCCTCGAGGCCTTCTTGCTTGGTATCATAGCACAGCGCCTCGTTGCCGCCGACGCGCAGCTTCTTGCCGAGCCTCCATATCATCTCCTTGCCGAACGGTATCGGCCCCACCAGCCGGTTGCCGTCGACGCGTAGCTCGCTCGCCCTCTCCAGCCGCCGGAAGCTCGGCGGTATTACGCCGGTGAACTGGTTATTGTCGAGCCGCAGCACCCGAAGCTCGCCCAGCTCCCCGATGGACTCCGGGATCGTCCCGGCCAAGCCCATTCCGGAGAGCACCAGCGTAGTGAGCGCCTTGAGCCCAGTGAAGAAGCCGTCGGGCACCGTCGAGAACTGCATCCGGTTGTCGCTGAGGATCAGGGACCGCAGCGACGCCAGCCGGCTGAGCGCGGCCGGGATCGGGCCGGACAGCGCGTTGTGGCTGAGGTCCAGCAGCATAAGCTCGGACAGGTCGCCGAGCGCGTCGGGGATGGTGCCGGTGAGGCGGTTCTGGCTGAGGTCAATCTTGAGCAGCGAGCGGCACTGGCCGAGGCTCCACGGCACGCCTCCCTGGAGCGCGTTGTGGCTGAGGTCCAGGATGCTGAGCCGCTGGAAGTCCAAGGGCGGCACCGGGCCGGCGAGGCGGTTGTAGCTGAGGTCGAGCATCCGGAGGTGGGTGAGGGACCGGAGGGTGGCCGGGATGGCGGCGGTGAGCTGGTTGCCGTGGAGGTCGAGCACGCGCAGCGCCCTGAGGCTGCCGAGCTCCGCCGGGATGGGGCCGACGTGGCCGTTCTGGCGGAGCACGAGGGAGCGGAACGCGGGGCCCAGTCGGCCGAGCAGCGGCGCGATCGGCTGCGGGTTGCCCGTGAAGCAGCGGTAGAAGAAGAGGGAGCGGAGGTGCGGGAGCGCGAGCACGGCGGGGAGAGCGTGGCGGTGGCCGCGTCGCAGGCCGGGAACGCCGTGTCGTCGGAGAGCGCGCCGAAGGCCAGCGACACGACGTGGTAGACGTCGCGGCGGTCGGGCACGCACTCGATGCCGTGCCAGCGGCCCCGGCACACGTCCGGGATGCCCCACGCCCAGCCGTTGCCCGTCGCCGCCATCACCTCCTGCACGGCGCGCTGCTCGGCCGGGTCGGTGCGCGCCCGGTCCGAGAACCCGTGTCCGCGGCGCGTCCACCAGCGCCGCGGCCGACGTGTCCGGCACCACCACCGTGAACTCGGCGCGGCAGCACGGCGGCGGCCGGACGCCGACGGCCAGCGCCACCAGGAGGAGGACCATGATCGGCGACCACGCGGGAAGCGCCGAAGCAGCCATCGCAACAACGTGCCAAAAGTTGCAGCCAAGCGCACGTACAGAAATGGCGACGGAAGGAGTGGCAGAGGCCGCAGGTTTTATAGTGTCAGAGGGGGCAGAGAGACGCGACGCAGAGTGGGCATTGAATTCAGAGCCGGGCCTGTAAATGCTGCTCACGGGATGGGGGAGAAGTGGAGTGAATGAACTGAGGATTTGCCTGCATTCAATTGGTTTCACGGGAAATCGGGGCGAAACAACTGTACTCTGCTTCCTTCTTCATCAATGGCATGGGACACGTCGCCCTCGACCTCGAGCGTTTCGGTGTCGCGTGCGATATCAGCTGCTCGATCGTGTATCACTGGAGCTGGAGTAGTGTGAAGTTTGGCTGGAGAGTGAAGAGGGCCAACTGCTGCGACAATGCAATCTGAAGTTGATCTGCCCAAGACTCCGAGATAGTGCTGAGCCCTGCGCACCGTGTCATGACCAAAAGTGCCAGTTTCTATGGAGCACTTGTGCATAGTACTGGCTTCAGGTTCAGGAGGTTTATGACTCAGAGCCCAAAGAAGTCGAATGAAACAGATTTGTACCGATGGTGATCAAACCGGTGAAGTGAAGCATTTGCAAGCTCTCTGCATACTCACAGTGCCAGTGGTGTCATACTGTCGCCCTTGTCAGGCTGCCACTGCTTTGGGTCAGGTCGACATCGTTTTTTATCTTTTCGTCACATTATTTTCTACTATTACACGGCGTGTTGTTAAATAGTAACAAATACTACTAATGCAGGACATTTAAAGATATGAATTACTGAAGGTTAAAAGAATTGCAGAATGCAAATTTCATTTACCCAGTTTTCATCGAAGCTCCGCAGAGTACAAAGCTTCACCGGTTATTTCGATTGCAGATTCGTGTCTCTTTTTCTTTATGAATCAGGAGGGGTTCCCCCTATTAATTGGTCATATATTGATAGAAGTGAAGATGAGTTATACACAAGGGTGGTCAAGAAACATAAACGGAAACAAGAGCATGAGTACTGCCAAATACAGCTGCCGAGCTTAGCCGCAGGCGCTGCCAGCGAGGAAGAGGCCACCCATAGCCAAGGTCGCCCGTGCCGCGCGTACCACGGCTCACGACGGAGCCGGGTTCGTCAAGAGACAACTAGGATCTCATGGAGCACAGAAGCACACAGTAATCTGCGGAAGGAGGTAGCGCCAGAGGCCACCCACCGAGCTGGCGCACCTGGTGGGGGTCGCCGTCTCCCCACTCGTGCAGCATGAGGGAGAAGGACGGCCGCCGCCGCCCTGCTTTGCGTCGGGAGAGGTGGGGAGGGGGGGAGAGAAGAGACTGCTGAAACTCAAGCGTGGGAGACGGGGGGGGGGGGGTGGTGTGGTGGTGGCGGTGTGCCAGTCGCAGGGGACGGAGGAGGGGGCGCTGGTGTGCTGGCCACGGGGGCAAGGTTTTAAAACCGTTGGTAAACCGACCGGTTTGGCTGGTTACCGACCAAACCGGGCCGGACCAAGAGCGGTAGAAACCGCTAGGTTTTTTTCAAATTTGAAATTTGAATAAAAAAAAAAATTCTAGAAAAATTCCAAAAATAGTTCATGATTTATAGAATCCAATGGTGTCAAAATTTTTCAAATTTGAGTTCGTTTAGTATTTGTTTTGACGTTTGGAAATTTGAAAAAAAGCAGGCGGCCATTAAGGTCCGTGAGGCCCAATTGGCCCCAACGGGCAATATTGGGGGGGGGGGGGGGGGGGGGCGAACCCCTCCCTAGAAATACCAGAGCTGGCCGCCTTGATAAAATAATATGTTTATTATTAAAAAATATGTAAGCCCCCCGAAAAAATAAAATCGAAGCGGTTTTGGGCGGCTAACCGCCCGCCCCGGATCTGGTGGAGACCGGGCATTCAACATTAGAAGTTGGGAAGCTCGGTTAGCCGGCCGGTTTGGCGGCTATCCGGCCAAACCGAGGTAAGGTCCTTTTTTTGTTTTCTTTTTGTATTTAGGGTAGGTTTTAGGTATGATTTAGGTAGTTAATGGCTTTAGGTAGGTTTTAGAATGTAGGTATCATTTGATTTAGGTTTTAGATAGGTTTTAGGAAAGATTTAGTTTAGGATTTAGGTTAGATTTGATTTAGGATTTAAGATTAGAGGTAGGATGTGTAGTTTATTTTGCTTTAGGATTTAGGATTGAGGTAGGATGTGTAGGTATTATTTTCTAAATGATTTAGGCATATTGTTTACGTACATTTTATTTAGGTGTGAAATTGTGTAAATTTTATTTATGTGATTGGTTCTCATTTGTGTTTTTTCATGTTCGTTCGCAGTGCACAATGGCGGGGAAGACGAAAAGACATTGTATGGGAACATGGCGAGAATCTTGCTCCGGATGGCGATGCAACTATTGTAATATTCAGAAATCAGGTGGTGGTTGCACGAGATTGAAACAACATTTGGCTGGGCGAGGGGGTGAGGTGGTGCATTGCAACAGGGTGCCACCAGAGGTCCGGGAGTATTTTCAGCGGGATCTTGACAGGACTAAGAAGGCATCTTCCGACCGAGCTCGAAAAGAAGTTGGCACAAGAGGCGGCCTGCAGCCCGGAGGGAAACACTCCCCTCGATCAAGATGAATATAAAGCTCGGGTTGGAGGAAGCACTCCGCCCGGTCAAACAAGAACATGAGTACCGATTGAGGGGGTGGAAGCGAGAGGGGTACTTACGAGCGAGAAGGGGGTAGTTCGCAGTGGTGGTGGTTCGCAGAGGGGGAATCCTTTGGCGAGGTTGTTTGGTAGAACAGGTTCACGGAGGGAGACTCCTGTGGTGGTGGAGGACTATAATTTGGCAGCCGGTGGGAGGAGAGGAATGGTGCAACAAAGGATTGATACGGGCAAATGGACGCAGAGGGGTAGGAATGCGAGGGAAGCTATTGGTACAGGTTGGGCAAAGTGGTTCCATATTGCAGGAACCGGACGACAGCCGATAGTCCGTACTTTATAAGTGCGGTCAGAGAGACACAAAAGTGGGGTAAGTAGCATACTTGGAGAACTTGTTGCATTACCTTTGTTTCTTTGCTCTTTCTTTAATCTAATGATTTGGTTATTGCTGCAGGTGAAGGGATCACGTCACCCACTGGAAGGAAAATTGATGGCAAGTACCTTGATATGAACGAGCAAGACTTGAAGGCTAGGTTCGCAAAGTTTCAGAAGGATTGGCCCACTTTTGGCGTCACGTTGATGTGTGATTCTTGAACTGGCCCGACTAGAATGAGTGTGATCAACTTTCTGATATATTGCAATGGGGTGACCTAGTTTCACAAGTCTATTGATGCGATTGGAAGGAGTCAATCGGCCACATACCTCCACTCGGTAATTTTTTTTTCACATGCGCCTTTTTTTCCCCACATGTGTCTATTAATTTTTTACACTTCTACATTCTTTCCGACGTTACTAATAAATGTGCCTATTATTTTCAGGAGATTCGTAAGGTGGTCAACGAGATTGGATCGGAGCATGTCGTTCATGTGGTCACCGACAACGGTTCAAACTACAAGAAAGCATGCAAACATCTTATGCAGGAGCATGAGCACATTGCTTGGACACCTTGTCTTGCACACACCATCAACTTGATGTTGAAGGACATTGGTGAGAGGTTGGAACATGACGGTATGATCAAGGTTTGCAAGCGCATTTCAACTTGGTTGCACAACCATGGTTCGTTGAATAAAATGATGAAGAAAACTATTGGTGGTGAGTTGGTCAAGTGGAATGCCACTAGATTTGGGACCAACTACATGTTCCTCGAGAGGTTTTACCGGAAACATGAAAAATTCATGCAAAGTGGATGGGATCTCCCGAAGAGTTTTTTTACAGAGCAAGTGGGCGGGGGACCGAAGAAGGTCGTTATGCTCATGCAAGGTTGTCAAGTATATAAAGTGGTGGGGAGGGTTGAAATACATCATCGACACGTCCAGCCCATCGTACAAGTTCCTTCGCTTTGCTTTGATCAAGATAAGCATGCCGAACATGTGTGATGTGGTGTACAACTTCCGGATGGTCAAACAGGAGATGCGGGGATTTCTTCGGCAATAATGTGGCAACATGGATGGAGTACAAACAGATTCTGGACACCGGGATTTCGATGTCTACATAGGCACCTATGTTGGTGCGGGTATGATTATGACTTATGTTTTTTACCAAGCCGTTTATATTCAATATTTAACGTATGTTGTTTTCCAAATGTTGCAGCTGCTGTCCTAAATCCGAAGCTTGCATACAAACCGGATCCCACTCCGTAAATGTTCCAAGGATTGAAGGATGCATTTGCGCCGTATGGTGGATATTGAAATAGCAAAGGTGCATTGCAGAGGCTCGAGATATTTCGACAGAAGGTTGGTGAGTTTGGGAGCGAATCGGCAATCAGAATGGCGATTGCACCCAAAGACAACCCCATGTAAGAATTTCTTCAGACGCGTTTTTTTTCTCTTTTTTGTATATGTACCTAACATAATGGGTTTCACTTGCAGCCACCGGTGGATGCTATTCGGTAGAAGCACGCCGCCGTCGTTGCGGCGTCTTGCTTTTGCGGCTTGTTGCACAGTGTGTCTCCTCCAGTGGATGCGGCGAAACCGGAGCACTTTTGCCTTGCTCCATACGAAGGTTCGCAATCGGTTGTCGCACAAGAAACTAAACAAGCTTGTGTATGTCAACTACAACCTTCGGCTACGTCTTGCGGAGGTCACCGGTCCGGCATCGCATGATGAAGGTGATTTTATTGACCAGTTTGCGCAATTTTCATTCTATGATCGGCATAATCCGGTTCGGGAATGGATGGAGTATGGGAGATCGAACGTGGATCCAGTCTTGGATGAGGATGATGATGATGTTGATGTCCCTTTGCCTTCCCATATTGTCAGGTATTTTTTTTGTTCATGTTTGAGTTAGCCACTTATGTACCACAATTTATTCATGGCATTTTTTTGTTTGTGTTAGCAGAGACCAAATAGACCCCGTAGATCTACGCACGGCTATGGGGGATGATTCCATCAGTGATTGGGCCCGTAAACATGTGGGTGACACCCACCTAGGAAAGAGGAAGTTCCAGACCGGACCAAAGCAAACTAACCCCAAGAAAAGAAAAAAGGGAAAAAAGTACAAGAAGTAGTAAGCAGCGACGCAGAGACGGACGATGAGGGTCAGCGTAGTCCACCGTATTAGGAGTCTGAAGATAGCAGCTCTACTGACGATGATAATGACGGTGACGGTGACGGTGACGGTGACGGTGACGGTGGTGGGTATGGTGGTGGTGGTGGTGGGTATGAATACGGTGGTGGCGGAGGTGGTGGGTGGTGGTGGTGGTGGTGGTAGTAGTGGTGGTGGTGGTGGTGGTGGTGGTGGTGGTGGTCTTCACTTCACAGGTATCAATTGCACCTACTTACGCATATTTGTTTGTTTTATGTGAGTTATAATTATGGTTCATTGCAGGCGAGACGCAGTTCACACATGCTACTCGGGATGAAGACCATGGACAGCCGTCTTCGCAGAGAGGAGAGCCTATGCACCGACGGACTACGAGACTCCACAAGACTCTTCTTCCTCCTACAAGTGGTACCTCACGGGATACTTACAACTACCCTATTCTCGACATGAGCATGCACTTCCGACTAGATGGGTCTATGAATGGGGACGACCCTCATTTTTACACTATGTTAGTTCAAGAATGGGAGACAACGGCGGCATGGACGGGCCAAACTTGGCAACAATTCAAGGCGGACCTCCTTCGAAAGTGCGAGGTATCAATCTTATGTCCACCGCCGAGTATGAGGAAGGGTACGGAATGGGGGTCTTTCCATTCGTATCGCAGCGTTGATATGTGCATGAGACCATATATTTGTATCGGACTATTTGTTGTTTCGTTGGTGTGACTTTGTTAGCCGCCGGTGGGTACCGACTATATATTTATGCACTATGTATTTGTGTCACAATATTTATTATGGCTTTGTGTGCTCTTGGACATGAATTTCTGCAAAGGTCATGCCCAAAAAAATAATTTTTTCTAGCCAAAAAAAAAATAAGACACTAGGCCGGTTAGGAGCGGTTACCATTTAAACCGGTCGGTAACCGCCTTAACCGACCGGGTTTACCGGCCCTAACCGCTTGCCCCAGTGCCACCTCTAAAATTCAAATTTGAAATTTGAATTCGGCCGGTATAAATCGGTACGGGGGACGTCGTCGTCACCGCCGCCTCAGAAGAGCCCGAGCCCAAGAGGTAGAGGATAAGGAGTTTTTTCGATGAGGAGGGAAATAAGAAATTGAGAGAACTAACACCGTTGATGGGAGGAATCCAATGGGCAGGTGAATTTAGGGCGACGTGGATAGGCTAGCTGGCGGCCGTCATGTTCCGCCTTGCTTGCCTTGCTAAAAAAGTAAATATTGCCATTTAAAAATGGGGTTTTCCCCTTATACCAGAGCTGTATTGATAAAATAATATGTTTATTATTAAAAAATATGTAAGTTTTTTTAAAAAATAAAATAATATGTTGCACGCAACATTAGCAACTTTTGCGGTGGGACTTCTCACATTCAACATTAGAAGTTGGTAACCTCATCTTCTATCCAACTGCAAAATCTAGTAGCTCACAAAAAAAAAAAAATTGTCCTTCTCAATAGATAAACTGATGACGAAACGATTACAATGTGGGCAAATATTTTAACATCCCATTTACTGCATGAAGAACGGGATTACAAAATTACCCATCTTCTCCTTCCTTTCGAGCTCATCCTTCTCAGCTATCTGTTTCAGTGTTGTCCACCCCTTTCTTGCCCGCTTCCTTGAGCTGCCAGAAACCTGAGAAGAATCTCTTGCTGCATATTTCGTATTATTTCTAGAGTCATTGGAGGAAAGGGTGCCAGTGAC
The DNA here is from genome assembly GCA_015844335.1 of Chrysopogon serrulatus. Classification (NCBI taxonomy): domain Eukaryota; kingdom Viridiplantae; phylum Streptophyta; class Magnoliopsida; order Poales; family Poaceae; genus Chrysopogon; species Chrysopogon serrulatus. The sequence goes on from JADLZL010007396.1 coordinate 12,084, forward strand.
AGAGCCAGAAATAGCACTACTTCCTGTCTTGAGTAGTCCTGCTGAATCTTTAGGGACAGTCACCACCAGTGGTTTCTTTTTCTGAGGCGTGACAAATGATGAACCAACTGGAAGTTCTGCTTGCGAAGCAGCTTCACATATTTTAACCTTCTCAAAAGAAATAGGGCCAGTTTCATGCATCTGTTCATCAAGATTACATTTTTCACCATGCTCATCACTTTCAGAAGTTGACTGTCTCATCAGAGATGACAATTCCACTCGCAAATTTGCTCCTTGAGAAAGCTCAAGCACTTCTTTCTTATCATGAGAGTTGCTATTGTTTCCTTTGATAATTCTATGTGATGAGTTCATAGTAGCATGCTCTCTTGATCGTAACAGGCCTTTAATGATACCCTTCCCACTACCCAATATTAGGTTCTGATCTCCACAGAAATGGCATGCATAGGAAACACTGTTCTGACAACATTTTGATTTCTTCCGTCGTGTTCCTTTATTTCTCTTGTTCCTTATGCGGACAGTGCAGTTGAAGCCTGGCTTTAAAAGTGTCTCACACCTGTAATATTGGAAACATCTTGTTACAGATCTGTGTACTGAGACATTTCTGTAGACTGAAATGAGGACTATGAATAGACAGAATTTTTTTTTACTATAAATACAGGAGGGGAGGTCCCCACTGTAAGAATTTTATTAAAAAATAAGAAGAATAGACAGAAGTTAACAAATACTAGTAGAGCAGACATAATATCTTGACTACGATCTGAAACAAACACAACATATTCTACAAGAATGTACAGATGATTTCACTAATTTTTGGAATCCCCAAATCACCTTGGCTTGGACAGAGACTGCATCCCATCTGGGATACTTTATTATTTTAATTTCAAGCTTCCTTCTAGCACATGAAAGGATTCTTACTAAATTACACGTACTATGTCTGAATTCCAAGAGTAATGATTGAATAAGATAAGAAATTTCATCAATAGGTCATGCTACAAGGAAAAAGCACACCCTTACTGCACCACAACATTTTAATTCTACTTTGCTGATAGTAGACTAATGAATATGTGCAGACAGGCACACATGATCATTGTCATACATCATTTTAATTTTACTTCGCCTATTGTGAACTAATGAGGTACATGCAGACACATGTTTGTCTCACAGCTGACTAGTTACAGGACACAAGAACAACCAATCAAATGGCTATGATGAAACTTTATTGATGAAATGGATTTTTATCACATCACATAAACCACTCAAATATATGTATCTCGACAGATATTGTTACGTGTGATTGAGTGAGATTAGCACAAAATATAGTTAAACATGAGTCTAGAAAAATCCATATTCAAGACAAAGGCTGAGAAAGATATGTTCAAGGCCTTGCAACAGTTAACAAAATCCTTTACAACCCCAGACAGGCTAACATATTGATTACAGCCATTTTTTAATCATTTCCAGCAGACCTTAAAATCGTTGAAATTATACATAATGGTATGACTGCTTACAATTTAAAAATTACACACAAGTCCTCCATTAGCAGATAACACAGCGCTAATCAAAACAAAGAAAATGACGTTAACAAAATATGGATATCAGAAATAATATCAATATCCTGACCTTGTTAACTAACAATTGCTGCCGTCGCCACTATGTTTTCACCTTGATAGCAAAGAATTATAGTTGGTTTAAAAGTTCTATTGTCAAACATATTCATAGACATAGACATAGAGTCACTAGCAGAAGAACAATCTATCTGACAATTGACAACAATACATTCCCCAAGGTATAACAGCCAGTACAATATGATTCGAGGAGAAAGGAGCAAATTGATTTTGAAAAGGTGTGCTGCCCTGGCGGCTAGACAACATGCAAAGAGGATGAATAAGGCGTAGTAGTAAAGTAAGAAGCAGTCATGTCACCTTTGGCAGAGGAAAGTGGCGCCGTCGAGGGGTACTCTGGCGGCATCGGCACTTGCGGCGAGGCGGCGGCCCAGCAGCACCCCGATCGGGCCCACCCCAGCCTCCGCACCAGTCCACGCCGCTAGCCTCTGCACATGCTTGACCCTCAGCAGGGAGGCATCGTCTACGCGCGTCCTCCCAGAGGTCTCCTCGCGGAGCGACACGGCCTGGTTCATGGACCTGGCCTGGCGTGGAGGTGCCACTGGCGCTGCGAATCTTCTTTCCCATGCCGCCGCCGCTGCAGGGCCGGTGGGTCCTCTGTCGGCGTGGTTGCTAGCGCGTCTCCAGAGGCGAGGCGTGGACAGAGACGGAGGGTCGTGGTGGACCGACAGCAAGGCGGCGACGCTCGATTCGGGCTGCTGTTGGGCTAGGTTTATTTTTGACAAAATTCCTGTCTGCCCTAAAAAAAAAGTAAATTAGTGAAAAAGGGATCAATGAGGAATTCTATTTCAAGAAAAGCGGACAACCACATCATGTCTCGGCATATGGAATCCAATTTACAGGCTAAATACACAGTAAATTAAGTAAACTAGCAGGTAACCCCACAGCGCTTCGCGCGGGCAACAGTATACACCATGTCAAACAGATTTAGGTGCAATGGCAAAGCTAGAACATATATATCAGCAAACTATATGATTCAAATATAACATTTAGTTTTGTAACGTGCATAAACAAACTGAATTTCATGACATTTTATTCAGGGAGAATAGGACTATGAAAGTAAGAAGCTTTGGTGCTTCGATGGACAGCTGTTTGATAGTGGTGAGATGCTGATCTTGCATATGTGCTGGACAAAAAGCACAGAAATCTACTCTCCTCTCACTTCAACCAATCCATACCTGTGTAGATATCGAAAAGGTGGTTTAAAACTTGATAGGAAAAATAGATGGGGCCAACAAATGCAGCATTTTACTGAGATTTTTTTTTTCTTTGGGTGGGTTGGGGGCCTTATTACCCGAGGATAACAAAGTGGTGCAATAATATGGATTATGGAGCACACAGGAACAGTGTGAAGCATCATATTTTATTAGACGGTAAGACTAAAATGGATAAAAAACAAAGCTGAGCAACTTGCTCTGGATATTCACATGTAGAATTCTGCAATGCCAAGCATCATTTGGAACTGCAATGCACATTTGTATTGCCATGTAGATTTCTGCAATCTGAGGCACTCTTAAAAAAAACCATAAAATCAAACTAAAGATGTATAGGGCAACTGAAAAGATCAATGCAAAGGAGACTATAATTAGGTTCATAGTTATAGAAGTGGGGAAAATATTGACATGTATTATAGCCCTTATATTGATTCCTAAAAAAAAAATGTTGACATTTGCATGTATAGATATATAACTGGAATATTCGACCATATTGTGATTCGAACATAATATTCCATTCTTTTAGGCAGCTTAAGAACAATCAGGCTATCAAAAGTTCCAAGGATATATATTTGGCAACAGAAGGACTGCATGTGGGGAAAAATGGAAAACTAAATTGGCAAACATGGTCTACTGTTTACAATTAAGCATTCTCACCTGCTTAATATGAGCAAAATGTGAGCATGTGTTTTCATAGATATCAGGGCAATCATGGCATGTGAAGTGTAGCAAATCGAGTTTCAGTTTTTTTTTTTTATGTGAAGCATCTTCCTCTTCGGCTTCATCTTTTCAATGGAAGGAATAAACCATAAGGGAAAGCACTAAAGAGGGATAATTTATAAAAGGGTAAAGTGCACAGAATCTTTCATACGGCAACACAAAATATTCTGTAGCATAATACTATATATAGTAATAAAGAAATTGGCCTGAGGAAACAATAATCATACAATTACAGGATGGGAAAACTATGTGTTAGTGTTGTATGATTCAACAACAAAAAATACCTTGGCTTTTGCAGAAATCAGTTAACTCCTTTGTTAGCCCCGCAGACGCTATGAGCATGGAGCAGGTTTGCTGTACAAAATGAAAAAAACAGCTCTAGAGTTTCAGAACTTCTCGCAGATGTTCTTTCAACCAAGCAACTAATATTCAATAGGTAGAGGTGCATGTAAGACATTACATAATTTAGTAAATCTCTAAAATGGCAATGCAATTTTATGAATTGGAAGGATAGGCACTCTGCAAAAGGGTAAAGAAACAACAGAGCATGCAGTATTCTTTGTGAACTATGGAAATAGAATCATCTCATATAGAAGTAGGGCATCCAAACATTCGTACATACAGGGAATGCAAGCCATGGTTTTAATAAACAGAGCAGCATGATATGCATACTGTATGATACCGAGTTCCAAATTCATTTTTGCTCAAATCATCTTGTTTTTGCAAGGAATCAACCGGACGGCGAAAGCATTTCATCAAGATAATTTAGAAAACTAATAGGATGATAATCATTGTGTTGTAAACAACACAAAAGATTCAACATCATAAATACAGGGCAAGCTGGGAAATACAATTTTGTAGGAGTAGATAATAGTAGCGAGCACAGGAATTTTTATGGAAATTTAGAAGACTAATTGCTATTGACATCTAACTGCATACTGGATGCACATCAGCAAATGTGCATATCGATTGGAAGAAATGCCAAAAAAAAAAAAAAAAAAAGAAGAACATACCTGATACCTCGTGCTGAGGCTGTAGAGGGACGGCGCTGGGGTAGCTACCGTGCGTGAGGGATATGGCAGCAGGTGGTGCGGGGCTTGTGCCAGGCTGTGCAGCGCCGCCGCTGGAGGATGCAGGCACGGAAGGTGGAGCGTGAGGTGAAGCGCTGGTACCGGGCCACGTGGGGGGGGCGGCGCAGCTGAAGCACGCCGCGGCCTGGCGGCGCTGGCTGGCACGTAGCGCCGGAGAGGGGGGACCGGCGGCAGGTAGGAGAGGCGGAGGCGTGCTGGAAGCAAAGGGAGGCGCGAGGGAGACGGAGAAGCAGAGGGGGCCGGCTCCGCGTCGCTCGCGGGGATGCAGCGGCGGCCGCGGACGCTTTAGGTGGCGTGGACTGCGAGCGGCCGTTTAGCGTCGGGGGCAGGGCAGGGCTGGGATGGGTGACGAGCGGCTGGGCACTGGCGGCGGCCGGCCGGCAGATGGGGTAGCCGGGCAGCGGCCGGCGTCTAGCAGATGGGTGGCGCCGCGGCGGGCGGCGGGCGGCGGGCGGCGGGCGGCGGGCGCCGGCCGCGGAGTTGCGGGCAGTGGCGGCTGGCGGTAGCACTCGATGGTCTATGCGGAATTGCGTCCAGCGAATTGGGGATGCCTGGCTGTATGGCCGATTGGGGAATCAGATTGGGCTCTTACTGGGCTGAACTAAAATGATGAAAAAAGGCCCAGTGATGCACTAGACAGCTCTGCTCGTTCGTTGTTGCCTCGTTCCGGTTCGTCGCCATCGCCATGGCGCCGGCGCACAGCTGCAGCATCCTCGCCTCCTCGGCAGCCGGAGACGGGGAAGAAGAGGGGGTCCGGGGGTCCAAGGCTACGCCGCCGGTAGCTGGGGCGGCCGCCCCCCCACGCCCCTAGGGTAGCTCCGTCGTTGGTGACGAACCTCTTCGAAGGACGCGGGGGCGGCGTGCGTGGCCTCCATCCGGTGGAGGGACAGGGGATCGGACGGTTATCTGAAGAGAACTGCAGATGAACAGGAATATGTGAAGGGAAACAGAGGACGCTGTGTAACTGCAGTAAATTTCACCAGGAACAAAGAGCAAAAATCAAAAGAAGTGCAGCTGGGCTTGTAGCCATTGTTCAGTGAGTTCTTGTGGAATATACTTCTTTGCTCTGTGTGTAACCAAAGCAAACTCTTTCTTGAAAGTGGCTCTTCAACTCTGCAACGAAGGCTGGATAATTGACAAGATGAAATCATTTTCTGTCATCCAAATACTTGAACACACCTAAGATCAATATAATCTCCATGAAGCGCACATGGAGCTGGGCCTTGAGGTTTCTCAAGATGTCGAAGGGGGCGCTAAGCAGAGTCAACATTCAGGTTTAGTGATTGCTAGCAAGCTGTGGCAAAAGTCGCAGAAGGGGAAGAGATGTATCAAAGGTTCCTCCAAATGATGGTCATAACATAGAATGCAGTCAAGGGATCGAAGCCTTCATATTCTTTCTTTTTTCATAACTCAGGTGTGCTGAGCTGATCTTTCAGAAGGAGCCCTGCAGCGAAGATGTCCAGATCCACCGAAACATGGGATGAATTGGAAAGTGCCAGTAAGCACTTTGTAAGCTTTTGAAGAGGAGAGTCTGAACCCCCAGATATACGTCTTGTGAAAGGGCCACACTTTGGAGTTCCAGAGAGAGTCTGAAGTTGACGCTAGGCTTGTATGGCCACCGGCAAGTGAAAGAGGCTGTGGAGTGGATCAGCTTCCAAAACATTGTACAGGGCAATCTTACCATTTTTGGCAAAGGAGTGAAGCTCTGAAAAGGTTCGATCCAGAACTCTATCATCATTTCAGATATCATCCCCCGAAGTAGCAGGCTTTGTTGCCATGCAGCAAGGTCATCATCACTTCCTCTGGTGCTGCTTGCAGTCCCAAGGGCCTAATTGTTGCGTAGGCTCAATAACAAAGAGGTTCAACAAAGACAGCAGAAGTAATACAAGTTTGCCAGCCCAAGGGCCTCCACGTGTGGTAGATTCAAAGACCAAAGTGGGCTCTGTTGCGGACAGAATACAAGGCCCAAAGGCCTTCTGATCGAAAAGTGCAGTAAATTCTGGAGTCCTAGCATGATTCACGGAAAAATGCATACACTTGGAGCAGATGTAATTATTTATACGTACTATATAGAAACTCCTGGAGTCCTACCTCTGATTTCAGTATCAATAGATAGATAGATAAACACCGGTAGACGTTATGTACACAAGCTCCTCATGAACTGGAAATTACGCATGCTGCCAACGGACCAGTCAGCCTCTAATGAAATTCAGTAGTCCACACAACCTAACCTTGTCCTGGGGCTCTGTACCTGACCTGAAGCAATGGCGCTTTTGTCACATTCAGCTAGCCTATCCGAAACCTACAGTCACCAAACTAGCTCCTCCTCAGGTTTGACCCATGAGCTCTCAGCTGGCCGGATCGCAAAAGGCAAACGTGCCAAGAAAGAGACAGAGAGACGCATGTCCACATACAGTACATACACATCCGAGAGTCTTTAGGCTTTACAACTAGTGCCAGAATATGCGCAGGAGGAAACTGCAGTCCACCGGCGGCGCACGCTGCAATGCAGCATGTCGAGGGAGCTTTTACAGTGAATGAATATATATCTCCGTGAACGGATAATCAGACAAGACAACCGAAGCGTCCTGCAAGGTCGGTCCCTGGACTGTACCGCGCCGACGGGAGGTCACCATCTTCCCCATCTCCGTCTTGGACCCGCCGCAATATAATCCGGCAACGCTACCAGTCACGGACAATCAGAAGGCCACCTGAACCAGTCGATGCGGGCGAGGTTTCCACAGGAATTCGGCTGGGTGTTTCAACGCAGCTGGGGCTGGGCGGTGTCGCGGCGCATGAAAGAAAGCCAAGCCCAGTGGACAGTCCAGTCACGGCCATCTTTCTCTCGGTGGTGGCGTGCTTGCCGCTAGCCCCGCTAGTGACGTCTCGATGGAAAGGCATGGCCATGGGCATGCATGCAGCATGCTGCTGCGTGCGTGCTGTTGATTTCTATTCTACTGTGTGTGGTGTGGCTGTCGGTCACTGTCCGTGTCTCGGCGGAAGAAAGGAAACCCGCAAAAGTCAGAAAGAAACACATGATCTCCAGTGATGATCCACTACTCATGGACCAACCGTGGCAGAACGGCAAAAATAAAGCGATGCAGTAGAATGTTTAAAGGCCAGAGAACATGTTCACGGTTTAATTTATTTATTCTTGCTTAAGTCCACACCACTTACATATAGATATCGGTAGATTTTTTTTTTTACAAACTAATTAATTAATCAGTCTACTACTAGTATATATAGTAGGAGTACTATTTTTCCCTCACGTACGCTATATCCTCATCATCACAAAAATGCTCCAAGGATACCCGTCTGTCTGCACCTTCGTGTGTCCGATCCTTCAACAATCAACATTCCAACCACGCCGACCAACTGCATGCTGCAGCAGCTTTAGGCCGATCGATGCGTGCGTGCCTGCACACTTGCTCATCGGCGACCTCTCCTCCGTAGTACTAGTACCGTAGAACCCAAAAAGAAAAAAAAAAGAAAGAAAATCCGCTAAGGGATCTAGCAGAGCAGAGCTATACATGAGATCTCTTGAGCTAGTCGTACGTCATGGCTGGGCTCGTGATTTGTCGGTGACGGACGGCTCGGTCTCGGTGTCTCCGGCGTCGGACTGCGCCGTCTTGGAGGAGTTGGAGAGGGAGAAGACGAGCTCCTTCATGTCGGAGCTGGAGGACCGCAAGTGCGCCAGGATCTTGCTGAACTTGGGCTTCTTCCTGGTGATGGCGATGGACACGTCGTTGGGGAAGAGGTCCCTGAGCACGAAGGCGTGGAACACCGTGGTCACCAGCAGCCCGGCGACGGTGACGGTGGAGATCCCCGAGAGCCCGATGGAGAGCGCCCGCGTCAGCACGTTGGTCACCTCCGTCGCGTACGTGATGGTCGCCACCGACGCGCCGGTCATCGGGAACGTGTACGCCCACCACGCCAGCGAGAAGCGGAAACCCCGGAAGAAGTTGATGCGCACCGCCTGCATGTATGTATGCATGAATCATTGTCAGAAACTCAGAATGAGGAATCGTGCGTCACTAAATGTTGGTGCGCCGCCAACAGAGGCAAATTCTAATTTCGAAAAAAAAAAGAACATGGGCGGGCGTACCAGTGACATGTAGAGGAAGAGCGCGATGAAGTAGGCGATCCGGGCGCCGGCGTCGAACTGGCCGTTGATCTTGGCCCACGCCATGGACGCCACGCTCGGCGCGGCGACGAAGAGGAAGAAGACGGGGTGGAGCTCCTTGGGCAGCGTGACGTTCGTCGGGAGCCGCTGGTAGAGCGTGACGAAGAGCACCATGTAGTGCGCCAGCCCGACGGCGAAGAAGAAGATGGGGCCCTCCCGGAGTCCCATCTTGGCGCCCAGCAGCGCGCCGACGAAGTTGCCGACGATGGAGAGGTGGTTGGACGGGTTGGCCACCTTGGAGAGCCGGCGCTGCCCGCCTGACATCCACTGACCGTAGATCTTGAGCTCCAGGCAGAAGATGGGCGCCATGAGCGCGTACCAGACGCCGTGGTGCACCTCCGCCACCAGCCGCGGCGCGCCCAGCACCAGGAACAGGCACGCGATCCACGGCGCGAAGAAGAAGTTGGCGCGCACCGGATGGTAGAACTCGCGCCGCACCGCCTCGAAGTAGAAGACGACCTTGAGCAGGTAGATGGCGGACACCAGCGCCAGCAGCAACACCGCCACGTACCACAGCGCGTGGTTCACCACGGGGCTCACGTGCAGGAACGCCGTCGGCGGCGCCGACGCCAGCGTCTTCCACAGGATGGCCTGGCTGCTCACGCCCAGGCACATGCCGAACGCGCTGATGGGGAACCGCAGCAGGAACGGCCACTTCTCGTCCTTCGGCAGCACCGGCACCTCCGTGGCCCTCAGCGTGTCGAGCTCGGGCCCTTCCAGGGCGTCGAAGTAGCGGTCGGCGGCGGGGACCTGGTCGGTCTCCGCCTCCTCGGAGATCTTGGAGTCCGCCGGGGATACGCCGTCGATGGGGCGGCCGCGCAGGTTGGACAGCTGCCGCTCGAGGCGGCCGGAGAAGGTCTTGAACGGGTCGAACCGCTTGTCGCGCGTGCTGCTGTCCCACCGCCGTGCCTCGTCGACGGCGACGACGTTCTTGGACGACGACGACGACGACGGGTGCAGGTTCAGGATGGGCTGCGAGTGGAACCGCGTCTGCTTCAGCAGCCGCGGCGAGTGCACGTCGGCCTGCTCCTCCTCCACCGGCGCCACGGGCGCGTGATGATCCGCCGCGCGCATGAACTGCGACAGGTGGAACCCCGACGGCGACGCCGGCATGCTGAGCGAGACGGAGTAGGGGACGACGTGCGCGTCGTCGTCGTAGGCTCTCGCGGGATTATTAGCGACGAAGCGTGGCGCGCTCGCAGGGATGCTGATGACAATGTCCTCGGTGGTGGTGGTGGTGGGTCCCGAGCCCTGCAGCTGCAGCTCCTCCACCCTGTCGTCCAGCTCGGCGTTCTGGGAGACGGTGGCGGCGGCGGCGTCGTCGGCGCCGACGACGCAGTCGAAGCCGGCGATGGTCTGGGACGGGACCTTGATCAGCAGCGCCGGGAGCGCGTCGTCGTCTTCTCGACGACAGGTCCTTGTTCAGCCCGGCCATCTGGACGTCCTTGCTGCCGATGAACTCCATCGTACCGAAACTCGATCAAGGCAACTGCAGCACACACAGAAGAAACACCATTTGTGAGATCCATGTCCACCAGAGTTCACTCAAACACCATCTGGACGACGTCAAATCCAACGAAAGTAAGGAAGAAGAAAAGAAGAACATCAAGTATCGCAATACCAGATCCACCAATTCGGCCGAAGCACGGCTCGGCAATCCCGTACGGCGATGCTTGCCATATCTATGGATCGATCGATCGATTCTATCTAGTCTAGTACAAATTTCCTAGTCCTAGAGGTGCTCACCTTACTTGTTTGTTTTTTTTACTACGTACGTAAAATTCCAGCGGTTTCTGGACTCAACTGGTAGGAGAATGAGCAAGCGGCGGCGGCAACCTTGGGTTCCCTACGAGCGAAGCAGAAGCAGAAGCAGAAGCAAGCCGCTGAAAGAAGCTGCATCTCGGCGGGGCTCGAGGGCGTCCGATTTTATAGGAGAGGAGGCAGCAGGCAGGTGTCCTTTTCGGCGCGGAGAGGAGGAGGCCGCGGCCGCGCCGACCGAGCGGGGGCTTTTGTCAGGCTCTCCAAATTTCCCGCACGCGAATTCGCGCCTAGTCCGTCCATGCCAGCTAGCGGTAGCGGCGGAGCACGCCGGCGGTGATGGCGACGGGGTGCACGCTGGTCGCGAAGCTTCTCAGTGTGCTGCCAATGCAACCGGAGGCGTCGCCGTCCGGTGTTGAAAATATATGTTTCATATTACAAAGCTTCAGCATTGCTTTTCTAATTTCCTTGTCAAAATTCGACACTACCTCCCCAGAGGTATAGACACAAAAAATCAAATTGGTCTTCGATGTCACAGTACAGTGGGCAGTGGCTGTAAAAAAAAGGCAGTGAGGACATGCTCTGCTTGGCCCAAACAGTGGGGCAGGCAGGCAGGCAGGCAGGCAGAGAGGGGCGTTGCAACACTGAATTCTTTTCCTTCATTCCTATAATTCCTTGTGCCGGTTCGGATGGGTTGGGTTTGAATCTAGTGCGGTGCTTGACATTGCAAGTCCTTTCAATCCCGAAAGGTAGACAGGAGTTGAAAAAAAAGGGCTGGCTCGGAACGGACTCGTGCAGAACCCGAACAAGTACAGTCACGGACAGCTATGCTATTTTTTTCCCCTGACCTGACCTGCCCCGCCCTGCCCTGCATCAACCTCCCGTTGCACAAACAAACACCGACGTGACGCCCATGGGGGGATCGATGCGTCACGACACGACGGTGGTGGTTTTGTACGCTTCTTCTCCTCCTTCCGCTGTTTCTGGAGTCGCAGTCTCCATCCAAAGATTGTTTAACGCTGTTTGTGGGCCTTGTTGCTACTAGCAGTGACCTGAGTGTCCTAGCCAGGGGCCAGTTAGTGCACACAAACCAGTAAACCTATTACTGTGGCTACGGTGGGGCACGTCGCCGTCCACCACGTCGAGCGGCAGCGACTGACGTGCCTGTCCAGTGTCCACTGCCGGATCGGACCGCCCCTAGGTGTGACCCGGACTCGATCGATGCCTGCCAGCCACAACAACCCTCGGCCATGGAATGCTAGTAGTGTTCATGACGTGGTACGATCCTATACTATAAACCCATGAATGAAGCCATGCAACAACACAGACACGGAACTCACCAGGATAGCGGTGCGGATGCAAATATTCCCCCCCTGAAAACTGAAACTTTGTCTAAGTTTGTACGGATGCACCATTTTTTTTTTCTAGCGAGAACGAACACAAACCGACCGAAAACACATGCCATTTTACCATGCACAGATTAATTACGCACGCAGACAGATCAGAGATCACAGATGCATGCTGCTCATACCCAACAACACTCCTATATACCTTGGGTTTCAGTTTCTGATCACCAGTTTTTGCAGCGTGGCTCCACGGTGGTCTCGCTCGAGCGAGGTTTCAAGCTGGACGCGGTCGGCAGGGGAATGAAGTGGAGATGGAGAGAGAGCTACCACTGGCAGCAGCCACAGCCAGCAAACCTTACAGCTTGCTAGCACCGGCCGTGTGGAAGGACGAGGAAGCTAGTAGGAGAATGAGCTGCTTGCTAGTAGGAATGAGAATGACCTTGCCTTGAGAGTTCCAGCAGGAGTATATATAGACGGCAGCAGGCCGAACGAGTTGCCTAGTGCTGGATTCCATTTTCTTTATCTTATTAAAGGAAAAACGAAAAATGGGACTCCACGGGAAATGCCTCCGCTGCGCGCTGCGCTGCCATGGAGGACAGGACAGGGTGGAATTGGCGAAATACTTCTACCAGAAAGCAAGGTGACGAGTCAAAAAAACCGCGCTTTTCAGGGTCTGGGTCTTCTTCCTGCTCGGGCTCCCTGCAGCCAGGCTGCGGCCGGGGGCCCTGGGCCCGGGGCCCGGGCCCGCTTCCAGCCACCCACCACTCCATTTCCATTCCGTCGCCTTGACCAGCGGCGCCCGCGGAGCGCGAACCATGCAAAGGAAGGTTCGGCCCGCGCGAAAAGCCACGTGCTTTCTGCTTCTGCAGTGTTGGCTATGGTACGGCATACGGTACGGAGTGCTAGGCAGGGGAGACTCTACTCTACTAGCAATGCAGAGTTGAAAATACAAGCGCCACGAAATCGTAGGAGCGATTTCGTTCACAGTACACATCGAATTGTTTTCCAGCTATTATAAACTCATGGGGTTTATTCTTTTTTTTTTCTTTCTAAGATGTCCCGTAGTAGTAGCGGTATCTATCTACCGGGAGGAAATTCAGGGTCATCGCGAGAGCGATGTGCGAAGCAGCCAGTGCCATTTCTTTGGAGTCTACTGAAAATCATGGACGTGAGATTTGGTAGGGTACGTTATTTCGAGGTTACGATCACGGTGTCAGCCGCAGGGTTCAGAATATCGGCCGATTTTCATTGAAAATCAGCGATTTTTAGTTTTATCGGTGACTTCTGGTAAATGTAAGTTTCATTTATTTAAAATTTTTAAAATATTTATAAATTTTTAAAAAGTTTAACCAAGTCGATAGGCTGAAAGCCACAACAATATTTATAGGTAAGTATTTTTTTCTCTCTAATATTATACTTTTTTTTTAGAAAAAAGGTGCTTGGTGAATTGAAATTCCTTTTTTAAAAAAACATTTTTCTCATACGTGACGATATATAGTATCAATGGGAACTAAATATGTAGAAGTTAAAGATGATGTGAAACAAGCATCTCCAAGAAAATCGGAGGTCTTCATCAAGATAGTATCATGTGAACTCAATTGACAGTTTTAATTTCTTGACTCTAGTGTCAACAGAAAACAAATCATGCAAGTACTTGTTATGAAGCGAAAGCACCTCGTCTTTGATATATTAGCATTTTCTCTAAAGTGTCACGGAACTACGTAACGGTATGTAGATGGAAATCACAATTTTAAAATGTACGTCCTCGGATGTTTGAAAAATATATATACCTCGTGGTGGTTATATTATATACGTACTTTCCCAATTTCTGGCAGTAGTCGAGAGGACATAGTTTTAATAAATTCTCTACAGTGTAGTATCAGCAGAGGACGAAGCGGAAATATTTTGTCTTTGATGTTCATACTTGACACACCATTTTTCCTGTGTCATTATGCATATATGGTACGACACTACAGTGTGCTCAAGGAAATCAGAATGTTATGTTCCCCCTCTGAGTTTGAAAAAAATACATTTATTTTTCCTGACTCAGTTATCGGCAGTTGTCCAAGAATAATGGAGGCTCTAATATTCTCGATGGTTATGTCAACAAAAGCGACAGAATGTGCACGGCCCTACCTATGCGCCTACGGTGATAGATTCAAAAGTAGTGGCCGGTTAAGCGTGCCGTACGTTCCGTGACATTTTGTTGCACGATCATCTATCGCTTTTACAAATGATGACGCAGTACGCACAAATAGCAGTGTCCTAGCTAGCTAGGGTGTAGTAAAAACGAGCACATGAGAGGTAAAATGAGTGGCCGGATTGACTGTGTGACCACCATGCATGGTCAAAACCTATCTTTTGGTGTTAAAGAAACAGGTTTCGACTTTTCAAAGCACGTTGGAATCTTTTGGTGCATTTAGATATACAAACTAATCTTGGTTAACTTTTGAAACAGTAAGCAAGTTTTATTTTCGCCGTGCATGCATTTTTACAAAACAGCAGAGGCTCTAGCCTCTAGCTATAGTAGAGAGCTTTCTAGTTCACGCTTTACACATTCCTCTTGGATACGGAGCATGGGCCGCCTTAATAGTCTTTAAGAGATAGCTGATCACTGTTTGTATTATGACCTTACGCTATAATACAAGTACGCTCATACACTGATCGATCCCATGTCAAATTGGCCATGAACACCGCCCAAGGACACTTTCTGAAAATGCCGGCGCTAGGGCAACGTATGCACTGCCATGACCGCGCGCTCATCGGAAGCTAGCATTTCTTCTACAGATCAAGTAGTACTATATGTTATTTCAAAAATTTCCTAAAAGCACGAGTACTAGCTGAGTACGTGCTACTTCCTAGGAAGCTACTACTACTAGCTAGTAGGAAGCGAGGTGGAGTGTAAAATTCACTGCTTCAAGAATCTATCTCAGAATTTCCAGCGCAATCATGCAGGCTTTTTTAAATCCTTTTTACGAGCTAGCTAGGAGCTTCCTGGAGCGAATTTCCAGCGATTTTCTTTCCCCTGCGAATTCGAATCTTGAATATGCCGAAGAAGGAACTAATCATGCATGCAACATGCATGCATGCTTGTCTGGAAACCGGCTGCTCCTGCGCGCAGTCGGTTCCTGGCATCTGAACCAATTAGCACTACTATGTGTCTAGATAAATTCCGTACCGAACTCTCGGAATCGATGCTACTAACATAATGCACTGACAAGGAATAGGCGAATAGCTAATCTGAATAAAATCAGTAACACCGCGAAGTGATCATAATATGTATATATGTTAATCCATCGAGAAATAGGATATTATAGACAGATGCCCTAGTCCTAGTCATCCATGTTGAGAAGGCTCTGTACTTGGTGTCTAACCAACATATATGTAAAAAAAAAATGCTTTAAACAATTTTGGAACATGAAAGTTACTGGTGCTTGTTTGGAAGCTAGCCGTGTTAGAATAATATCTTACTACCAGTCACTAGGGAAATGCATGAGACCAAAACAAGTCCCATCGGAAAGCGACACATATGTTGTATACTACTCCCTCTGTCCCATGGACTTTATCGTTGGAAAACCGTGCCCCCCCCTCACAAACACGCTTCCCGGACGACATACTCTATGGAACGGAGGGAGTAGTATATATGAACACAGGAGCACATCCATTTGATTTTCATTTGAATTTGGTGGCAAAAGTAGCCCTCCAACCAACCACACGCATGCAAACAATTTGTTTGACCACAAGGTGTGGTGCTTGCGTACATTATTATTATACTATAGTCCTAATTGTAGATACTATTCAACTGAAAACAAACACGTATATAAAGACAAGGGTGGAGCGCTAGGCATCATGATGCTTTGAAAGAGTCAGGCCCAAGGAAATTTAAAAATAATTCCAGTTTCGACAATGTGGTGAACACATGCGTAGGATTTTCAAAAGCCAAGGAAACGATATGCATGCATGCAATTTTTAGAAAAGTTAGATATATATGTTTTCTAGATTATTAAATATTGTTGATATTCTAACCGACAAAGAGCACATGGGACCGATTAGCCTCCTATACGCGTACTTACCCTGTCTTTCTAGCAACTTAATTTTTCACTTTCGGTTCCAGCCAAGTAAACGGAACCATAAGGGTATATGCATGCCACCACAATAACAAAGAGCATACTCCATTGTGATATAACTAAAGAGCGTATTTTGATATATTGCCTCTCTCTGGGAAAAAAATATAACTATAACATAGTACCAAAGTCAAATCCATTTGGATAGGTTCACCTTTATACAAAAAAAGTATGTACGATACTAGATAAGTATTATTAGATTATATTCGCCATGTAACATATATATACCTTCATAATATATATTACTATTGAGTGTTGTAATTATTGTTACAATTTTTGGACAAATCTGGCCAGATAGGTTGAGTAAGAGTATACCTAAATTATATTCCCTTCTCGGACAGATGCATGCTATTCTTTTTATCCCAAATGAGGGAAATTAAATCCATCTTCTGTATAACTCAGGTCTGTCACAATCAATCAGGCACTCTTGTCAGGTGACAACTATGAACTATCCCCTGGCTTTGGCGCAACCAGAGTGCGTCCAAGCAATTCCTGTGTCAGCATAGGGCAACCAACCTGTGAACCATGACTACCGGGCACATTCAGCGTACAATTGTGCATGTGTGTGTATGACCTATATAGTTGCAATATATATATTTTTCGAAAGATTAAATAATTGCAACATAGTAGTAGTGCAGGACACGAGATGTAACCATCGGCGGCGCTCGTTAGTTGCGGACAGCTAATAAACACAAACACGCGATCATCATCATCATCATCAACAGTAACTTAGTACTTATTAATCGCACTGCCGCCGGGCTAGTCGTACCTGCCGTACGACGCACTTAACTACTAAGTGTCAGTCAGGTCGATCAACGGCTAAATTAATAAACCTAACTGACCGATCAGCTGGAGCTATAACTAGACAACAGGGCTGGACTGGACCCTACAAACACAGACATCACACGTACTCCCAAGCTAGCTCTCCTTTGTTTAGAGAACCAAGGAACGTACGCAATTAATCCTACATTGGCACGTCACTTGTTTTTCATTTGAAAGTTTGAACGAATCGAATGGACAGACAACATATTGGGACGTTCACGTCCACGTCGTCTTATCGCGTATACATGCATATATCGGCATCATTCCACAAGCCGGCGGACGAGCATATAAATATAAGTATATTTGAATAAACAAAACAGTACGAAATCACGGCAAAATCTGGGGGAAGCAGAAAGGTATATGACGCGCGTACATACATACCTGGTCTGCTGGTCAGGTTCAGGTCAGACTAGTAGTAGTGCCTGCCTCGCTAGCCTCCAAGCTCGGCCGCCGCGCGCTGGACGCCGATAGCTTGGCGTACTACGCGCGTTCGGCTCGGCGGCGCGCGCGGTGCCGCAACTTCAACTAGCTCCTGCTTGCTTCTGTTGGTTCCAAGTCGCCCAAAGCGGCCCAGTCCGCGGGAGAAACTAGCTGCGCGGTACGTTGCCGCGCGGGGTGCGCCGGAGAATGTGATAAAAAAATCAAATCAAATATATTGTCGATCGAGACGAGGAACAAGATCACGGGATAGCCGGAGTGCCGCCGGTGCCCGGGCTTTCGTTCGCGGGTGCCGGCGGCGGCGGGTGGCTGGTTGGTGTTGTGCTGGGGCGAGCAAACAGGCAATGCAAGTGGCGCTCGATCTGGCTGGTACCTGCTAGCTAGCTAGTGCGTCTGGCACTCTCACGCCTCGGCAGCCATGACCCCCCAGGCGCTTTTATAGGGAACGAATAACAGGAGAGCCCACCTCATGTACGAAGATAGATGGGCATTGGGCAATGACGACGGATCGAGCGATTTGGCTAGCGAGGAATGGATTTTTAGGTCACGCACGATCGATGGGCACGCCGGGGCCGGGGCCGGCGATGAGGTGTACGTGTGCGGGGCGCGCGACATGGGCGAGTGCTCTGCTGCGGGGTCACGACGTCAGCGCGGGCGGACGAGCGAGCTGCCGATCGAGAGTGCTAGCTAGTGGCCGCCACATGCGTGTGTGTATGTGCATCTTTGTCAGCGGCCAGTGCCTGGCCACCGGGTCCGTGAGTGAGCTAGCGCCAAGTAGGAAGGATCTAGACCCTCGGGTAGGTCGTCGGGCGCCGGGGGAAAAGGGGTCGAGCAGCGACGAGGGCTTGGTTGGCTGTTGTTGGTTTAATTTTCTTTTTTGTACGTTCGGCTAGGACCTCGCCAGTAAAAAGTTAATTTGTGATCGAGCGGCTGTGGCTCCGGGTCAGGGAATTTTTCGCGTGGCGCGCGACGTCGACGAGAGGAAAAAAAAAAAAAAAGGGAGAAAGGCTACGGCTACGACTAGTCGACTACGATGAGGGGCTAAAAGGTGGCAGCTAGTATGTACTACTGGCGCGGCACCGCAGGGCTCGGTGGGCCACTACACTAACGCGCGCGGCGGTGGTCACCCACACCCGCTCCGTTAGCGATCTCTGCACTCTGCTCCGACCCGGCATACACATGCATGCATGGCCACAAAAATGGATCCAACCATATCGTCACAGTGTGTCACTGAACATGTTTGACACGGTCGCTTCGCACCACACAAAGGCACCGTCGTCTACTCGAGTACTAGTAGTGCATTATATTGCTCTTTCTACCTGACAAATCGCATTCGCTCCGATGAGATTACACAAACATTGTATGCATTCAATGATTCAATTCTATTTCTTCTATCTTTAACAGTGTGAAACTGCGCTCTGCTTTCATGCTTTGCAGGCTGAGGGTGCACGCTCGACCTTTCCAACAGACCACTAGCGAGCTTGGCTGCTGCAATGCTTGGACCAAGACTTCTCCCCGCTGAGCCACCAGCCGCCTGTAAATATCACACACCGATCGCCGGACCGACGACCGATCCGGCAGACTCGCAATGGCGACTCGCGACCGACGCACGCGACAGGACCTTCCCCACAGGTCACCACTAGCTGCTTGTTGGTGTGGTCGCAATTCTTAGACCTGTCTGATGATCTGAGCCGCCTCCATCGCAGCCCTCGCGCCAACAACGATCCACACAGGTCACCACTGCTTTGCTTGCATGCCATGCCGGCCGCACTCCGATCCACAAGACAAGAGCCGTCCGAGTCCGACTCCACCGCGTCGTCGTCGTCGTAGTTGCACCCGATCGATCGAGACCCGACCCGTGAAGGGAGGGAGGAAGGCGGCAGCTAGTGGCGGCGGTATCTGCGTCGCAAAGCAGCGGCAGGCGAGCGCTGTGTCAGCCAAGCGCGAGCAAAAGATCGCAGACGCAGTTGCATTGCATGCGCAGCGCCTGGTCGGATGATTGGATGCCGTTGCGTTGCGCGACAACTGGTTCCAGGGGCATCCATCCAAAGCCGGTAAAGCAGCTAGCCTAGGAGTGCTAGCAGCGAGCTTCGTCTTCCTTCCCCGATCGACTCCGATCCCAAGTGGGCGACCCAATAATACGTACTACGGTCTTCACCGGGCCAGACATGTACCGAAACTGACCGAAAGATCAAAGGCAACAATTTGTGGACAGTTACTTAATGCCTATTCTATAGGCATTGCACAACATAGCAACTGGATTATTATATTAATAATGTTTTTTTTAGATAAAGAGTAATATTCATTAGAATATTGTACGAATACTGTACATTCTTTTCCTACTCACACACAAAGTATATAGTATAGGAGTATATTGCTTTTTATCACAGGCTAACCACGCCAACCCTTTTCAGGACTTGCTGCTAATACTAATTAATTATGAGATTGTACGAATACATCCTTTTGCTATTGCGGTAATAGTTTTTTTAATCGTAACATGCACATGGACAACTACGAGCACGCGCATACACTAATATTCTTATGAGGACCTCCGAAATACCGAGTTAGCAGATTTCGACATTGATGAAGCCACCATAGATCCACATCATATTGGGACATGTCACTAAAAGAACACCATTAAGTCCAAAAATAAACCCATAAGAATTGCGAGTATCCATATCAGTTTAAAAACTTGAATCTAGGCTGCACCAGCTGAGCTATGCTCACTTCACCACAAATAATATCTTTTTTGGTTGCTTGTGGTCAATATACGACATTTCAGGTCTTATCATTAACATCCTTTTGAATAAACTAAATGTCTAAAGATAATATGATTTGTCTTATTTCAAAAAAGAGTAAAAAGAGTAAGTTTTCCAAGAACTTCAGCATACAACAACTTAACACATATGAATGTAAATTGGTCCAATAATTAGTAGTTTGCTCAAACAAGTGCAAGAACTTACCGAACATTAATAATGTGGCAAAATACGTACTCACTAGTTGCATGATAGGATTAATGAATGCATGCAACCAGCATGAGCATCCCAAATCAAAACAAAAATATACCGGATAGGTTGTAGGTTACCAAAAATGATGTCATTCATATTCGGGTGTTCTATTGGTGACATAATTACGGCTAATAAGACAAAGTAAAAATTTTGTACTAAAATATACTTTATTATATGTTTACTGTGGATTTCTGATGTGAGTCTAACAAAAAATATTTTATGATTTTTTAAAGATTTTTCAAAGATTCAAATTAAATAAATAAACAAACAAACATGGCGATTAAAAACATAAATACTACCGTTAAAACATCAATAATTTAAAACACATGAAAATTATTATCATAAGTTACGTTTTATTAATTTTAGATAACGTATTTCAATCCAAAGTTGTTAGAATTGTCTCCTTATATTATATTATAGACCTTGTTGGTGCACAACGCGGGCAAAATAAACGATTAGAACTTTGCATATAGTAGTGATCAAAATAGTATAATGTCGGCCCGCGCTATTGCCGCAAAACGTAGAGGGGATTAGTTCATGGATGCATCCCATATCAATCGACCTCTCGTTTGTGAGTGACTAGGTTATTATTAGGTCCCTGCCTGGATCAGCATTGCCCACCACTTTCTACGGACGATAGATACATCTTTAACTAATCAAGCTTAGGCGCCTTTAATTTTTCAAATGCGTAATGGAATCACACGCACACTTTGGGTGGTTCAGATCGACTTCTGGGCCTATACATGGCCACATGGGGTGGAGACGGCCGGATGGATATATTGCATGCATACGGAGATCCTATATATATATACTATACTATTATATACATTAAATTAAAGAATCCGTGCTAAAGGGCAACGTGTGTGCATGCATATCGATCTTTGATCTTTCCATGGGCCGATCCATAGC
Organism: Chrysopogon serrulatus; assembly: GCA_015844335.1. Taxonomy (NCBI): domain Eukaryota; kingdom Viridiplantae; phylum Streptophyta; class Magnoliopsida; order Poales; family Poaceae; genus Chrysopogon; species Chrysopogon serrulatus. The sequence goes on from JADLZL010007396.1 coordinate 33,319, forward strand.
GATCGGAAGAGCCACCATAGGGCGAGAGGTTGGTGATGGATGATGTTATAGAAGCCTCTTTTCGATCCATCGAGCTGGTAATGCCAATGTTCGGTACCAATTAAAAAGCGGGTGACCATTGACGCACGCATGCATATACTATATCGTCTGTACCGAACGATGATCTGACCGGCCCATATATCTGATACGTTACCTGATCACCTTATCAGCAGGTACTTACGTAGTAGCTAGATGCAGTGCTAGCGCTTTTCAGCAAGCCGGCCCCGATATATGGATCCCGCGGCCGGCCTGAATCTGGTGCACTACGGTGACGAAACCACAGGCATATTGAGCCGATTGCGAATTGTTAAGACTGTGGAGCGGTGTCTGAATCCATATGGCTAGATCCTTTTGATCTCAAACCAAGTTACAGTACAGATGTCAAACTACCAGCCCCACACCATGACACTTGGGCACATGATCTGTTGGGAGGGGTAGCATGCTCAACTCAGAATCAGTCTCTGATTATTATTGGCATGTATGTTCTTTGGATGCAGCGGAATTGAAGAAGACATGGGGAAACACCGCCGCCGGTCAGAGTGGCAGTCCAGTGGGCATCTGACCCTGCTTTTGACTTGATTCAGAGTGGAGTCAAACATGAGTCGGCTATGAGTGAGAAGAGAATGCTAGCCTGGGAAAAACCAGAGGTGGGATGACTGAAATGTAATACTGATGGTGCCTTTTATGAACACCAGTGGAAGGGGGCCACAGGTGCTGAACTATGCGATGATCAGGGGCAATTTGTTAGAGGTTCCGCTAAATGGTATGATCATTGTATGGATGCAATTTCCATGGAGGCAACAGCTTGCCGGGACCGGGACGGCTTGATCTTGGCACGACATCTGGGTATCCAGAGGGTATGGCTGGAGACTAACTGCCAGGAGGTAGTACGTTTATGGCAATCAGGTGTGAACCATCGTTCAGGTATTATGGCGACGCTACAGGAGATCAGGGAACTGAGTTCTCATTTTCAGGGTTTTTTTAGATTTTCATTTATCAATTGATCATGTAATAGATTAGCGCATACTATTGCTAAGCAGGTTACATGTGGCACACAGGTTGGGTGGTGGTCTTATGCCCCGACCCGTGTCTCGAACCTGATAATCTCATATTGTAATCCTGTTCCCTCTGAATGAATGAAACCCATTGCTAAAAAAAGACCGGTATATGCCGTTCTGCGTTTTCGCCTACCATGCATGCATGACGCCGGCCGGCCGGGAAAGTACACTTGTAGGCGCCTTCTTGGCCGCATGAATGCAACGTTTTCCATGGACCAATACAATACTTCTATTTAAGTTACTTACAGGAGTGCATACATTACAGCGTCATGTACGCGCGCTTTGTTGGCAAAAAAGTGGACGCGATGGCTTTATATATTGTACTTTTACGTAGGCAACACAAAGATAACGCAGGCGATCGCGACTACAATGTTGCAGATTAATCGATCGATCTGGCCCGTGCGTGCCGACAGTGAAGCAATGCAACCTAAGGACGTAGTCCAGATCGAGTTGAAGACAGATGTCAGGCACAATTGCAATTGCACAGCACAAGCCAGAGCGCTCCCGTCCCTGCAGCGCCGACGCCGCGCGAGCGCGCACGCATCTGCGGGCGGCTCTATCTCGTTCTCGCCTTGGTGAATGGTGATGCTGGGAAAGAGATAGCAGCGGCACGCAGCTCCCGATCACGTCGCACTACTTGCCACTCGGCGAGCGCGTTGGAATCTGCTGCCTCGCGCGTTGCTCGATCATGTTGCCCACATCTATCGATCGTGCGATGCAGCTAGCCCGGGCGCCAGCAGCCTATGATGACGCCCGGCCGGCGGCACGAAAAGTGCAGTGCGCTGCGCTCCATTCGACCATTCCCTTTGCACACGGCGGAAAAGTGAGCTCTTCTCGATGGCATTGGTAAGCACACTGTCACTGATGAGGAGACGCGCAACCCGGCCGCACAGCCTATGATGAGGAGATTAATCGATCGGGTCGACACGCACCAACGACCACACTTAGCAAAACGTGTACGAAAGCGATGGACTGATCGGAGTTCTGACACCACCCCCGCGGTTTTATATAGTACAAAAGTACTGGTACGCACGAATAAGAGTTGTAGAGCGAGAGCAGCCACACAATTCATTAATCATGACAGTAATAATAAGTCCCTCTATCCGATCGAGCTACTGCCCCACTCAATGGATAATAAATTTGGGCCCGGCACTGATTTTGCAGGCACAGCGCGCTCTTGAGGCCTGTGAAGCGCACAGCTGCAGCCTGCAGGAGGATCGGCTCCTGTTCCACGGGCACTGCAGTCTGTAGGGCCCGAGATCTTCAGTGAAATAAGTTTGGCTACCAAGAACCTGTACAACGACGGACCAGGGCAACGCTACCGCCAACCCTAGGGTTGGCGCTGGCGCGCGCCCTAGGGGTGGGGAGCGTCCGCCGTTGCTGCCGCCATGTCACGCCATTTGCAAGTTACCATATTAAAATATTAGGTATTTTAGTATAAATTAGCATAGTTAAGAAAGAATCCGTGTTCGATAAGTATTATACTTTCGACTTGGTTTGAAAGTAAAGTCCACTCAGGACTATAAATACTAGAAGATTATAAGCCGCGAGAATTAAGAAAGAAAAGTGGGCGAAAGCTCTTTTCCTCGCTTTCTCGCTCTTCAAGCCGTCGCTGCCCTCTCCCTTCCCTAAGTTGCCGCCACCGTTCACGCCTGCTGCCCATGCGGCACTGTCGTCGCTAGCCGTTCCCCATGTTGCCTACTCCTCCTTCTCCGTCATATCCAATCCATCCTACTCGCTTTGCTGTTATAGTAGAACATTGATGTACGGTATGATAATATCTAATTTATCATAACATTACATCTATTCATGCATGCACTAGTGATCGGTCAGACACGAACGCAGTACAAGAAGTTCGTCTTCGTATGGTCGAGATGGGATGTCGACGATGTCACCGTGGCCCGCCTCATTCTTTCTTCTTTCCCACTTTTCTTTTGGCCCTCCCCACGCTAGCTTCCGTCCGACTTTTCTCCGCCAGGGAAGCTCCGCTACGACATTTGGAGTGTGCTAGTTAAATTACTTAAAAAATAATTTTAAGAGACAAACTATTTAATTTACAGAAATGGTAAAACAAAATATCCCTATCTCTAAAAACACGTAGCTAGAGACGTGTCGGTGTTAGAACTGGTGGTCCTGACACCATGAGTAATTTTATGCTGAGTGTCTCCAACTCCGAAGGTGTGCAGGAAGAACATAAGGGGTTTATACTGGTTCGGGTAAGAGAAGGCCCTACGTCCAATGGGGGAAGGAAGTCTTGTATTCTCCCATACCGAAGTGCTTGTAGGTAGGGGTATAAAAGCAGGTTGAGAGAGGGAGTTAGTCCGGTCTCGTGTTTGATTGAGGCAAGTGCCAATATTGAGTGAGTGGAAGTGATTTGGCTCACCCTAGGAGGGCTCCACTCTTCCCCTTTTATAGCCATAAGGAGAGGATCGGTTTTACAGGGGGTGACTGTGCTTTTGACATGGTGGCGGGTGTTGATGGTCCTTAATGTCAATCATAAACCATCAACTATTGCATATAATAACATGAAATGAATCACAAACCATAGTTGTAGGGATTGATTCTAACAAGTTCCACGAGTTTTGGTGAATCATTGTTTCTACAGGTACATACTGAAAAAGCTATTAAAGTGGACCAATATGACAGTATAAAAGTATCTTAAATGATGGATTAGAATGCACCATTGCAACAGGCTCGTCGAGACGATCAAAATGGACATATCATTTACCATATTTGGAGTCCCGGACGAAAAGATATCGCACCTATAAGCGGCACCTGCACAGGAAGGATCTAGAAGACTCCAGAAACAACCCCGCGAAAGGTGGGGCCCACCTTTCTTAGGGGGAGACCGGCCGGTCCCACCCCTGGACCGGCCGGTCTGGCATTTTGGCCGTTTCGGCCCAGCTTCGAAGGTCGGTTCTCCCACCGCCTTAGGGTTTCAATCTGGGCCCTTGCTTAAGTCCGTTTGATCCGAGGGCCAAGGTTCATCGCGTGGGATTATAAAAGCAGCCCCGGACCCCCCTCCCTCATTCATCCAAGAAACCCTAATTCATATTCTCTAAGAGAGGACCATCTGAGAGGTGTCCCTTGAATGGATCAACCTCTCAGGAGTTATTAGAAAATAGGGAGAGGGGAGAGGAGAGAGTAGAAGGTGGAGCCAGCCTGTCGGATCCCCTCAACTTTGTACCTCTATGGAGACGATTCATCATCGATTCATCTTTAGGTTCTTCTATCGGTAACTCTAAGTCCTCTATTTAATTAAGTTCAATTCTTACTTTACTTTGCTTACGGGATCTCCGCTCGTATTGAGTGCTCTAGTTAACGTACGTGACTAGAGTAGTAATCATTAGTGTAGACGTGGTGTCTAGACTAGTGTTTACCTGAGTTTGCGCTCAATTCTTACGGTTAGTTGTGGTAGCCTCTAGAGATGACAGCTCTATTGGTCTTCGTATTCCACCACGTCGGAGTTGGTGTTTCGTAGAGCTTTTGGCAGCCTTCCCCAACTACTTCTTTCTCATCTTTTCGAGAGTTGAAAAGGTACTGTTGCTCCAAAGTAAGTTAAGTATAGTAAGCCTGATCCTTAGTTATCTAGTTGACCTGAGACAACCTCTCTCTACCCATCAAAAATATTTATCTTTTATATTCTTGGACGTTCTTGATTCGTTATTGGTACACTTCGCGTTCCTCGTGGAAATCGATACCTTGGAATACTCTTAGGTAAAAGCTACAGCGGTATCCGTGACTTACGGATCTTTTCTGTTTGCGTTAAAATATACCAACAAGCTTTCTAGCGCCGTTGCCGGGATAGGGATTTATCTCTATTTCTAGTAACAACGTTGAAGTGTCAACAGTGGGCGCCTCCCCGTCTTGCACTGAGGCCTTGGTGCTGTAGAGTATGGCCTGGCGCTGTTGGTCGTGGGAGTAGTGCGTGGAGTCTTCTCTTCGGTCCTGACGGCGGAGGGGATGGCTGTCCCGTGAGGGTTAGCGAGGAGGTCATGGGAGACGTGTCCGAGCCCTGTAGCTTGCTATAGCTTTGACCTATCTTGGATCCGAGGCTCCGAGGGCCTTGGCTCTTGCTGTCGTATGCAGAGTGGTTGGCACACTGAGGCCAATTGTCGAGGTAGTCGCTGCCCATTCCAGGCTATGAAAACCTGGAGAGACTGTTGTTTGACTGGGGCTCCACATGACTCAGCTCCCGTACGGGAGATGACATTGGGTGATGGCCTCTAGCGTGGCAGTCGGCGCCCTGAAGCTTCAAGGTTGGCGCTGGCTCAGAGATTAGGTCACCCCACAGTGGTGGGCGTGGCCACTATTGTGAAGGATGACGAAGCCCTGAGCATGGGCATAAGTGCTGACGTGATGGCTCCCATGCCCTGTCAGGGCATGGCCTTGTTCTGGTGAGAACTGTAGAGGGATGGAGGGCAGTATACGTCAAATCTAAGAGTCTTAGTTTGACCGGGGAATGCAGTGCGCCCTGTCTGAGGCCCAGCCATGGGGGCTTGGGTGAGATGGAAAGTGGGGGGCTCATCCGAGGCCTCGGCGTGGAGGGCTCGGGCAAGACGGAAAGCGGGAGCTCGTCCGAGGCCCGAGCGGAGGCCTCGGGCGAGGACGGAAATCTGGCACTCACTCGAGGCCTCCGCGGGGAGGGCTCGGGTGAGGAGGAAAGTTAGCGCTCGTCCGAGGCCTCGACGCAATGGCCTCGCATGGTATGATTTTGTGTTTCTTGGGCCTGGTTGCGCCCTTGGTTTGGGGTACCCTGATTTTGGTATCCGACAAGACGGTCAACGTATCTACCAAGACACACAATATCATACCATCTCTTAAAATGTATTAACAGAGATGAGAATTTTAAGATTTGTGTTTGATAGGGATTTTTTTTTAAAGATACTTTTTGTTAGGAACCAGATGAAAGCTAACCGAAGGGATGAAAATCATAGTTGCTTTTGCTTGTGGTGAAAACCGTTAGTTCCTTGTGCTGAGAACATGCATTGTAAACAATATTTGTATGTGTTATTTATGCCACAAATATTTTTATTTGTTATGAAACAAATGCTATTTACATGTAAATCAGTGCACAGTCCAATGTCAATCTATGAAATGTCTTTTTTTATGTTTCGACCAATGAACAGTTCTGTGTCTTATGATCAATTAGCATATATATAAATTGAATCTCGGGCCTTTAGGAGCATTACAAACAATTCTTACTAAACATGTAGTCTCACGGTTGCTACAACTATAGATGTCTAATGGCCCGGGCCAACCTAGCATGACATACGCCCGTGATAGACATGGCCCGATCGGGTCAAGCCAATCAGGACATGCCACCGGGCCATGCCGATTCATGCCTCGGGCCTAACTGATGGCCTAGGCATGCACGACCTGCTAGGCCGTTTTTCGGGCCAAGCCAGGCTGAGAAGCCCGACCATCCTAGCGCCAAGGCCCTAATGGTTGCCGTTGGCTTCGCCAGCATCGAGGAAGAAGGCTGTCTGTGGCCCTGTGCATCATGACATTGGGGCAAGGAAGGAAGATGAGGCGATGACCCAATCCAGCACGAATCCCGGGCTCCTTTTCGTGCTAGGAGAGGAGGCGTGGTGACTGGGGAGGCACAATGGAGCTGGCTCAAGTATGATGCCATGACGGCTTGAGGAGACAAGGAGCGCAAAGGAAGAGGCATTGTCATGCCTCGCCTTACGCAATGTGAGGGAAGGAGGGGGTGTCCGTGAGAGTCTCACACGAGTTTGTGCTGCTGTTGGATGGGGAAAGTGGAAACTAGGGTTAGCTAGTTGGGAGCCATTTATATATACTTGTTGGCCTTGGTCAAGCCTTATGATTTTATCGATCCGTTTCGTGCTAGCCCATGTGCCTGGGGTGCGGCCCAAGCATGACCCTGTGCATCGGGCTGTGACGTGCTTAGGCCGGTCTAAAATTCTGTTCTTGGGGCCGGACTATATATATATATATAGTTAAAGTCAAACAATTTCCAATTTTTATAACAACTCACAACAACTTTCTAAAGTAAATGTCATTTTTGGCATGGGCCACTTTTGCTAATAGAGGCTAGCCCACTAACATTCATGTGGGCCGTCTTATTTTTAACCGATCCAGTTTTGGTACACTAATGTATTTAACATTGTCAAGAACCCTTTTGGCCAGGAACGAGCCTAACTTGTGGTTGATCTGTGTGCGATATACACATTCTGAAAAAAAAGTATATAAGATCAGGGTGACATGAATACATGATGAAAGTGGTCCAAGCAATTTTCATATTACGCATTTCAAAGAATGCAATGGAGCCTGATGCTTATTTTATCCTCGGAAAAAGAAATGCCATGAGGGTCGGAGATAATATTCTTTTTGGTAAAAAAAAAAAAGATTGGAGGAAATTTATATTGACGACATCTCGCTTTAGACCTAAACCCTGTCATACATTTTTCTTTTAAGGGTTTGATAAACTCACACTTTGGAGGTGGTGGCTAGCGTGTGTTGGTTGCATTTTGTGATCCAGTGACGACCTATCTACTGACTATGACTATGATCTATCTATTGATCTCCCGGGAGTGCGAACTGTGAAGACTTGGGGGTCATCAGTCATCACACGGTTAACACGCTTTCCAGTCCGCGGTACATCCGCGTCCAGTCCGCCGTCTCTAGTCTCTACCCAAATTTCGTCAAGATGTTGATGATGCCGAACGATGAGCACCTCCCTTTCCACCCCCGCAATCGCGCGGGTATTCCGATGCCCTGCGGTAAACCACTCACTCTCGCGGAAGGACAAAAGTTGACGGTACGACGATGTCGCGTACTACGATTCTTCTAGAGCACATCACGCTTCGCTCCAGAAAAGAAGGGTCATCAGTTAGAACAGATGCCGTGGCTTAGCTTAACCGCTTAATGCACCTCCTGCTCTGTGGAAAGATCAGTTGCTTAGCGAGAGTGGAAGCCGTGTTTATCGGCCACTAGTTGTTGCTGAAGTGACGCCAACACACGCGAGAGCGAGAAGAAAGCAGGTGGATCAACGGGCTTTTTTGGTTAGTGGAGGTGAGGGCCCCAGGATTTGACCTAAAACTGTCCAAGTCAGATCGCCCGGTACGGAACAGTCACGGTAGGAAGAGTATGTTATGTTGCAGTCCACATCAGACGGCACGTTCCGAGGTTTAGGATTTTTTGTTTTCGTGCTCCTTTTCGTTGTTCATTATTTTTTTATTACCTTTGCCCTTTTGGCCTTTTTCATGGTGCGTGCTTTCTCTTCTTGGGGCGGGCCTGATTTTCCTTTGCTGATGAAATATCGCGGAAGGAGGCATCATGTACTGCCTACCTATTCTTCTAGCACGCCAAGAGATTTACCGTGATTTTTAAACTAGTAAGAAACTAGTAGGATGTCCCACGCGTTGCTGTGGGTATGAAGTAGAAATGTAGGAAGTAGAAATATAAGAAGTTTATAATGGTCGAAACTATTAATTAATAGATACATATATATGAATTTAGTAGGTCAATTGTGGAGGTTGTATCCATTGACATATATGGTATAGATTATTTGAACTAGCCATCACTCAAATCTCATCTACTCGAACCTCCACCCCTACTATACCTGAGTGTCATCCCCCTCCCAAAATTCTAGTAGTTTTCTTCATAAAATTATGCATATTTCGAAGGACACATGTAATCCATATGATATGCAGTTTTGCTAGCTTTTTGCTTACGAACAGGTTTTTGCTTAGAAACGGTTTAAACTTTTACAAAAAAGTTATCGACCATGTGGGGTTTTTTTTGAAGAGTTTATTGCGAGGAACACCATGATGCAATTGGATTTTAATTACAATACTTGGTTTAGGTGGTACGACTTTTTTCTATTTGAAAAGAAATAGCTAGTGGAAGATAAATGAGCCTTAGTGAGGGTAACCTCTTTTGATGATGTCAGCTGATATCACTTTTGAAGCCTCGACCAATCGGAAGCCAAAGAATTCGTTAGTGGGGGTTAAGATTATAGGAGTTATAGATATCCCACACGTTGCCACAAAAATGAGATTTTACTAACTATAAATCAGATTAAACAGTTTCCACTATCATAATGTTCGTGTCGAATACATCACACAACTTTAATAATTTGCCAAATAGCACAAAGTTCACATTTAAAAAACAAATAAACTTTTATTTCTGGACCATGGCTGCTACAGACAAACTATCACTATTTGGTACCCTAGATTGCCGGTAGTTATGATGTTTTATTGTCGGATCATAAACCTAGGTAGGATGATATATACTAGGCCGATACGCGCGCTCCGCTGCGCGTGCGGTTTGGTTGCGCGCCTGTGTATGGTTGGGCCCTTTTTAGTTTCCTTTTAGACATGGGTGTCGTATTATGGTGGGGTCTGCATCTCGTATGTTAAGGCGATAGAAAGAATATTTGGCCTTATTTGTGTGGCCACGGTGCTTTCTCTCTCAAAACTCGTGTGCACGTGGCGTGTTAGTGATGGTGTAGGTTTTTTTTGCCACGTATATTGTTTTCTTTGGAATTTGATCTCGAGTCATTGGTTACATAAAATGGAAATTGGATGCAGGTTCTTGAAGTTACATATGCCTGTTCCAAGCACATATAAACTGAAAAAGGATGGAAATTGGATAGTTTATAGAATCCAGTGTTTTATACACAAAAATCTAGGTGAAGCAATTTGTCTTGGACACGATGTGCTTTGCCATGTACCTGACTTCGTATTCAGCAAAAGGTAAAGATTAGCACGCACATTGCCAAAAAAAATGGTCAAGGCATTTATATATATATATATATACACATATGAGCTTAATATCATCACGGATTTATTTAAATACTTCTATTTTGTACCTATCTTAGCTTTGGCCAAAAAATGACAATCATTGTATATTCAAATGGCTCATAAGGTAAATAACATGTGATGATCAGCAACCAAATAATGGAAATAGATTCATGAAGATTGCACTAAAGTACGAAGTGGCATAACAGGCAAACAAAGAGTTCAATGTTCACTGAATCTTTTAGCATGGAACATATGAGCTTGTTTGCCACAAAGAAGGCATTAGTCCCATGGGGAATTTCTCTGAATCCTGATATAACAATTTGAGTGTAGTACTGTCAATGTTTTGCGTACAGAGTGAAGTTTAGTGAATAAGCTCCTCAATATAAACTAAAAGGATTAGTCCTCATTATTTTGTCGGGCTACCTTGGATCTACATGCAGATTAATTAAAAAACTAAATGCTTCAGTAGGTGTTTGAAAACATAATATAGCAAAGGGATAGCATTTACCGTTGTCTTCTGTGGCCATCGACATGTTAGCATCTCGGTCTACTATCCCTGTGCAAATTTAGGCAGTGCTCCTATTTCCAGAATTTACAGAAAAATTTAGGTGGACATCAGCGTAAGGGATTTATGTTTATACAAAGCATGTCCAGACCAAAGGGACGTATAACAGTTCCACATATTATTTTATTATTACAGTAAAATGGTGCTAGGCAGTGGAAAGGAAAGCCTATTTTTATTTGGTATAAGTCACTGCAAAGCTGGCATGGTAGAACAGAATTTTAAACTATATGTGTCTTGCTGTTTTGATCCACATGATAAGACACTGATAAATCACATTTAAGCGAGGAGGTCAGCATGGTTATCTGGCTTGTACCATGGAGCTGGGTTGGGTTCGTATAGAGTTTGAGAGGCATTTAAAGAACACAAATCAGATGGCTGACGTGGCATAGAGAAATACAGAACACATATCCTATTTAGGTAACAGAAGCATACCTTTTTAGGATTAACAACAGCATACCCTTTTTTTAGGATTAGCACCAGGATACCTTCAGCAAGTTATAGGCAACAAATCAGACATATATTGTTAATAAGATGAGCTTGCTGAATTTAGTGTATCCATGGCACTAAAATGCAAACCTTATGTAATATCCCAATTAAGTAAGACCAACATACCTTTTTTAATATTAAAAGCAGCATACCCTTTTTTTAGGATTACACCCGCACACCTTCAGGAAGTTATATATAGGAAGCCAATCTGAAATATATTGTGCATAAGAAGAGCTTACCGAATTTAGTCTATCCATGGCACTGAAATATGCAAACCATATGCATATGTAACAACAGTGTCATAATTAGATGCAGAAAGGGAAATCAAAGAATCGTTATGCATACAGTTATCTAGGAAGTACATATTCCCAACCTCAGAATTAGACTGGCCACTTTTGGGGGTGGGTAACAACTGAGTTTAGTATCTGAACAAAAAAATCTAGAAACATATAATATTGCCAATACCTTAACAGATATTAGCAGAATGGAAAAATCCATGTACCTCTAGCTTATTAGGCAAATGAGGCAAACCTACGAAATAGAAGACAAACAAAAAATCTACCAGAATGTGTTGCCTTATATTTTAATAGAACTGAAGGGCTATGCTAATTGCTACTACTGAACAATTAAAGGAAGTATGTGTTCCATAGGTATCTGTTTACAACGTGGCGATCTTCATGATGCACGGATCTTTTTTACTGAATGGTAAGAATAACATTTCAAAACAATGTAAGGTACACAAACTAATACATTATATGACCTTCAGTAGGCGCGCCATCCGAATATCCTATCTAAGAATAATAACAAACAGTTCGATTCATTATTGTTCGAGTAACAGGATATAGTTAGGGGGTTGAAATCAGGAAGGCAAGACGAAGGAGGAATGCCGCTGAGAGGATATATATACATAAGGCTTGTTAGGGGCTTCAATATGGCACCGGAAAATCTATACATTTTGTGGTAGCAAGCATCTACTGATGATTGAAGGCAACAGAGTCTTTCAACTTTTTTGTACAAAAAAAAATAGAAGAAACAAAATCAAAATATCATTTTTATTTCCTTATGATCTATAGCTGTTGAAGTCCTGCTTAGAACTAATAAACTTCAGCTATATGCCCTATTGTTACTCAGCTATAAACTTGTTAGGTAAAAAGAAAATATTAGTTATAGTGAGAACTGAGAAGACACTACAAATATGTAACTGCAGAAAGAAATGGAGGCTCAGTTATCGTGAATTAGGAATTAGACTTGCGACAGAACAGAAAGCCTGGGTTATGGGAAAAGAGGTAAGTGGTGAAGGTGGTAAGGGAGCCACAAAATGGAGCATGATTTTGTATGGAGTCTCTCTGAGTCGTCCGTGACCACTGCACAACTCAAAAAACTAAATAACTATAGATGGCGAGGCAGGGAAACAATAACAAAGTTGGAAGTGAACTAAAAAAAGAAGACTTCATTTTTGGAAGCTATATTTATCATTCTCAGATATGCAGTTAATAAAATCCACTCACATCATCTCAAATAGGAAGGCATATGTATTTTTGAACAGAAAAGTGAAAACCAGGTGCATATCTTTTAGCATTAAAAATGAAACACCGTGTTTTTTTTCTTGACATTCACAAAATTATATTGTATATTCTTATCCATTTAATTTGTAGATTGAATGAGGTAATGTTAATAGTAAAGACTGAGAATATAGATTGCAGCTAATTTCAAATCTACATAAAACAGAAGGCAGGGCATGCAGATGCAGGTAGAGAGAAGAGGTAGGGTACCAGTTAATTGTGTAGATGTGGGAGCATTTGTGGAAGCGCTTGCCAACGACGGAGTTGCGCTAGTCGTAGACCTACAGTGATCGATTGAACCAATTTATTTTCAAAAGAAAATAGTAATTAGACTCTGAAGAAATATTTCCTCATGTATAAATAGTTAAACACCATTGAACCTATCTGGCAACTTACCTTTCAATTGAGCTGGCATTGTCAGATTGTCTTCTATGACTTGCGAAACATGAACCTAATACAAAAGAAGGTAATATCAACATGTTGTTGTAAAAAGAAGAAAACAACTTCAAGAATCTGAAGAACCAATGCTTGTTCCTTTGTACACCTATAAACCAAGATGCTTTCCCTTCTGTATATATAGCATGAAGCACAAAAAGGGATCCGCAAGTGTAAAACAGGTGTTGAATTTAGAAATGATAACTGGAAACGTGAGCACAGAGATGCACATCTTGAGCACCAGCAGGCTTTATTGGGTATTGCTGGTCGAGCACACCTACCTGGTAAATTCTTTGCAAAATCATGAGCACATAAATGGCTAGAGTTAGGATGTCCAGGTCAATTTGGGGACAGAAAGAAGGAAACGGAAAGGATTTTAATCCATTGCTTCAACCATTTAAGAGAGAGAAGGGAGGGAGAAGAGGTTGCCTGTACCTGGACCTGTCCCAGGTCGTATCTAAGACATAGGAATGGCTGAGAAGGCTGTACAGTCGGTGAATGAAGCACCAGAGGGAGGAGCCGCCGACCATGGATAGACGGGGTCGACACAGGGAGGGGAGAAGATGGACGTGAGCTCCAGGTCCGATCCATAGGCACCCCATGGCCGGGCAGGCCATATAAAGAACAAAAATAGTACACATTTCAGATCAAAATGAGATTGAGAAAGAGGAGGGGCCAAGAACCTCGGTGAGGACGGCGGCGAGGTAGTCGAGGATGACGGCGAGGTGGAGTTGGGAGAGATCAATGCACACAACCACCGGCAGGGGCTGCTGCCGCACCCGCCTCTGCGCGTTTCGCCGTCGGCAGGCACCCGATGGCCATATCCATTTCGGAAGTGAGCGGCTCCGCAAGGTGGAGGGGAGACAGGGGAGAGGAAGAGGCAAGGAAGCAAGGGCAGGGGCGGGGGGTGTACGGCATCGATGGGGGCGGCGCCGGCGGAGTCGATGGCGGCGCCGCGCACGGAGTCGACAGCGGAGGCTGCAACTGCGAGGCGTGTTCGTCGCCGTCGACGTTGCTGCCTCTCCATCCGGGTGCCACCTGAACCGTCGGCACGGCTGGCCGCTGCCACCGGGGCAGAGGAAGAGGCGACGTTCGACGCACGCAGCCTTCGTCAAGGAAGGACGCCGTTTCCGCATCCACCGTCGTTGGGGAAGAGGATACGACGCCACCAGGGGAAAGGTAGCACCGCCGCCAAGGAAAGGCAGAGGGAGCAGGATGGACGGAGGCGGCGAGGTGCGATGCCGGGTGCGGTTTTTTTTACTTCGATGGAGAGAGCGAGGATGAACAGTGGCCTCAATTAATTGCGGGAGAAGAAATCGACACTGGCATACGGCACCCCCACGCGGCACAAAGCGAGCGGCGAGCCGCACAGTAGCCAAAGCGCTCTCCTTGCGCGGATTCTTTCCCCGATAAGGATGTAGTTATGCACAGTATTGGGGATCATATTCACACGATGGAGCGAAGGCACGTCTGTCAGTGCCAATTTGACACATGACTCGACAATGATGTATCACTATCAGTTAGGATCATCATGTGGGTTGATAATGACATCACTGCTGGTTTTTGGTTGACCTGATAGTGTTTAGTGTCATTGGATCTACCTAACCATCAGTCACTTGTTTGTGCACTGTCGAATTCAGCTACCACCATTGTTTCTAGTTATAAAACATATGTCCAAATGCACACAAATCACTCCAGCTACCACAATTCATGGTCAAAATCTCAGAGACAAGACTTTATTGCGTCTAACATTTAATATGAATATTAGAATTTATTTGATTAAAAATGAACCAAATCCAAAATAAATCCCACAGAGTGCCTACAGTGCGACTGGTTTACCACGTACTCGACTGCACTGCACAGGAACCGCGTTGCCATGCATCACTGCACGCATGTGTGTGCATCCCAGAAGGAAACCGCATATTCAGTCGGCTTTTATGTTCCACTTGTTCAATTTGTCCATTTATATTTCACGTTCGAAATTATCAACTTGATCATTCGAATTTGTCAAATTTCTCCCGCGTTCATTTGTTTTATTTGTGTGCTGTCCGTCCATTCTATGGAGAGAGTTGTAGAATTTGGGCCTCGGTCCTCTCGTATATGAACAGTCCAGGCCACCACCATTCCATTCGTCAAAGAATTCGGCCATGCTCAAGTCTGGACGGCACGTACTGCTCCGTGCACGATGAATCATCTCCAGGACTCCGACTGACCATCGCTGCATCATGCAAGCGAAGCGAAGGGTTGCAAATGCCGTCGGCGAAAAATGCCTGCCTGTGGACTTAGAAACGGACGGAGTTAATAAGTTCGATCTCCAACTGTACGCATCGATCTGCATGCTGCCGAGAACGTGTTGTCCGCCGTTGTAGCCGCGGGCAATCACTTGCCGGTGAGCCGTCGTCGGCGGGGCCAGGCCGGGACAGGGTCATGCGGCCGACCAAATCAGGACGAACGGTCGGTCAGAACGACGCGCACACACGGTGCCCCTCTACGCGTCAGTGCGTGTGCGCGCGGCACCGCCGGCACATGCAGCTGCTCGGCGCCGGCCGCTCCCCTGTCTTGTCCGTTCCAGACTCGCCGTCGTACGTTTCACGGTCTCACCAGCACCAAGCCGGCCCGGGGGTGCTCTTGTTGGCGGCTCAGCACCAAGCCGCCGATTTTGCCCGTCCTCCCTCCCACGGCAGAAATGCTGGGAGCCACCGAGCCTCGACATTGCATTGTTTTTGTTTGCTCCGATGAAATTAATATGCATGGTCCGAGACTGCCGTTTCTACTTTCTACGTGTAGTACTATATATGTATACAATGCCAATTATGTTTACGGTGCCGTTTTCTTCTCCTGTTTCTCCCCCGGCCTGTACATGCACATGAGCACAAGTGGGGGTCAACACAAAGTACGTGTATATATATATACAATCCATAGTTTCAAACACCACGTGCATTATTCTTAGCTTCAAACACCACGCCCATTCTGTTTAAGAGAGAGGACAGAGATTGTTCTCGTCCAGCCCAGCTGTGGTTTGGCACGTATTTTGAAACTAAAATGTCGAGAAAAATGTGAGTTAGTGTCATGGTGTGTGTACCAACGTACGGCACCGACCGTCATGTCACATTTGGATGCATTATCACAAAGAGTTCCCACTACGCGTGCAGTCAGCTGATCTTACGAACGCTAGCATGAAGCCATATCCATACGGACGCCTACTTACGCCTACGTGATGAGATTGATCTAATACATCATTTAAGATCAATGAGCGAGGTAACTTCATTCAGGAATGTTGCATGCTATCGACGGACACTGCTTAGTGTGCTTACCGCTGAAGTAGTAATTAGTCTGTTTGGATTCAACGAATCTCGAGTGAATCTAATTTCTATATGTTTTAGTTCTATTACATGTTGTTTGTATTTGGACTAGAGAAGAAACTTTCCTTTTTCTATTGAAATGCTTACTTTCCTATGAAATGGAAGAAACAAAACATTTTCTCCGTGCCCTAACAAATTTTCTACTTGTGAAGGAGCTATCTCGATTAGACGGTAAATCAGAACACGTAAAATGAGTGACCAAGAGCAAAAGTGAAAGATGTGAGCGGGTAATGCTTTCATTTTTTTAATCTTATTATCCCTAGCTTCGTGAAAGGAAAAAGGAAATGCTTAGCTGTTGTTGTAGTGTAGGCAACTCCAAAATTTCTATGCTACTCATTCTTACGTTCCAAACACGTACGTTTCCTACAAGATTCTATTATGTCTTTGAATCTTCTTTTTTTCACATATCCTTTCCTACTAAGGTGTTTTCTTCGGTGCCTTTGTCTTGCATTACTGCTTTGTATCCAAAATAGGCCCTTATCCATAAAAGGAAACCCATACCAAGTTAGAAACTCGGAATTAATGGGTCGGTTCTGCATGCCTCTGCATGCCATAATGAACAAGTGGTGTGTTTATATAAGAGGTATTCACGTATCGGTCTAGCCTATTCTCTTGAGAAGCTCAAGAATGATGTCAAACATCATCATACCTCCATTAAGCTCATTTATTTCCCACTAGCTATTTCTTTTAAAATAGAAAAAAGTCGCATACCACCTAAACTAAGTATCGTAATTAAAATTCAATTGCACCATGGTGTTCCTCGCAATAAATTCTTCAAAACAAGACCCCACATGAATATATTTTGATAACTTTTTTACAAAAATTTAAACCGTTCTAAGCAAAAACACGTTTGTAAGAAAAACCTAGCAAAACATGCGTATAAATGAGATTTAGGTGATGCCCAATTCAAATAATCTATACCATGTCAATAGATATAACCTCCGCAATTGACCTACTACATCCATATATATGTATCTATTAATTCATAATTTCGACCATTATAAACCATTTATGTTTTTACTTCATAATACCCGCAGCAATGCGCGGGGCATCCTACTAGTTTATAAGAATATTAAAGTTCAGTAAGATAAATAAGACATGGAGAACTACAAGTACACAAAATAATAATCATAATAATCCCTACTTTTTTCTTTATCTCATAAAACATGTATCCATGTGACCTTTACTAAGATGATAAGCAGGGAATTTGTATCTGAGGATGTTACATGGAATGGAGGAACCCCCAATTACTTTCGTGGACAACATCATGCTCGAAGAAGGTTTAACTTTATTTTATATTTTAAATTTAAGTATAGGAAAAGCTGTATTATCAAGGGGCACATCTTTTGGTTAAAATTATGTGACCAAGTGCTCAAATCTTGCTCAAAACATTCTCATCCATCCACCAAGACAACCAGTGCTTTTATTCCTGATCTTTGCTATTTTGGTGAGTGCGGCAGTGCCACACTTGGTGGGTGGCAGTGCTGCACTTAAGTGACCATTGCGGGCAGGTGGTATTTATACTTTTTCCCGTCCTCCCCATGTTCACTTCTTCTCCTCCAACGGCTCACTCGTGCTTAGACCAACACACACACTCTCTCTCTCTCTCTCTCCCCATCGAAGCACCTTGAGCTCCCAAGCTACTCCATTGATTTCCCCATCAATCCTTGAGAGAAAAGGTGCCAAAACTCGAATAGAGATATGTTTTGTTCAATTTTAGATTTTAGAGATGACATGTAGACTTTTATAAAAATTGAGGGATCTAAAATAGACTTTTTTCCTTGTATATTCCTTGCTAGTTGTTTCAGCAAAGACAGCCCATGGCGGTTTTGCCAAACAGGCCCACCGCAGTTTTTTGCTGTGCACCTTTGAGCTGAAATGGCTCGGGCCGGTTTACGCCCCCAGTTTGCTAATATCTTTTTCATTTATTTTAATATAAAATTTGATATGTTCATTTATACCTCCCTGGAGAAATATATATTCCTTTAATTAATGTGGCATTTACACTAACAATTTCATTCTATATAAACGAGCAGAAGCATCAGGCCATTTGCATCCCGAAACACAAAAATAGTACTTGCGAGTGTTGTTTATACGATGAGGGTGGTGTACT
This sequence comes from Chrysopogon serrulatus, assembly GCA_015844335.1. Lineage (NCBI taxonomy): Eukaryota > Viridiplantae > Streptophyta > Magnoliopsida > Poales > Poaceae > Chrysopogon > Chrysopogon serrulatus. The sequence continues at coordinate 51,710 of JADLZL010007396.1, forward strand.
CCGTAGCTGCTGCCATTTGCGTCCTTCTCATGGTCATGGCCTTCACTGTCATGACACCCACCTGGGCAAAAGGTACATATACATATATATACACACACGAATGAAGCTATTTTATTATATATAGTGAGAATAAATTCTTCGTTGTTCAGTTGAGTGGGTTAACATGCATATGC